>PNEQ01033142.1:19628-72010 GCA_003012365.1 Medauroidea extradentata
TCCACTCCCCAAATCTTTTCTTTTCGATTGTGCTGGACAAGTAAGCTGTTCGTGTATTTTGTCCTCTTGGCAAATGACACAAAGTGTCCAGTTGGTTTCGCCTTCATGTTGTGGCTTTGGCGATCCTGGATTGTGAAGGTCAACAAGCTTAAAGTTTTTCTTCGTAGACATGATGCTATTTATTCATGGATGACCCTACAAACAAAAAAAAATCATTAAAACCAGAAGTAACAATTATGGAGGAATGTGTATCCTAAATATAAACACTTTCAGCCAATTCCATTCAAATTCTTTATATAAAATTAATATAAAAATGAAAATTAACTATGTACTTTTGTTATTGTTTTTCAAAACCCACACCTGTCTAAATTAAATAAAAGAAATCTAATATGTAATTGACCGAAAATGTTTTAAAGAGCTCATATTTTTTCAAATTCATTGATTTAAGTATTAAATCAATGAAAAGACACAATTTCTATATCGTAAAAATCATTCCCATATCATTGTGGGAAGCTAAGGTTGTTTATTGTTCCCATGTCTGAATAGACTGTAATGTTATACATTCCTTATGAATGTTTCATCCACAATAATACACTAAAAACTGGTAATTTCTCAAATACCACATTTCGATTGACAGCCATATTGGAAAATGGCTACCATTGCTTTCAGAGGCTAGATCACGTGTGCCCCAATATCTATATCTTTTAACAATATTGAGAGGTACCTCTCTTCCAAATTTCATGCTTTTATCACAAAGTGCACAATTATTTTGCTTATCCGCCCCACTATCTGCAGTTGTTTCAGGACGTGAAACAACGTATAAAATCTGCTGTTGTCTTCGCATTTAGCTAAATATTTAATACATTTCTTCAATATGTATGTTTTATTCCCATCATCATATTAATTACTTAATTACTTGCAGACATTTACAGTAGTACATGAAAAACTGATCAAGTGAATGAGCAAACTTACCTAACTCCAGCAGATTTATTTTCGTTGTTTTGTAACTTTTAACTTTAATAACTTAATTTTTGCTGTACCGATTAACTTAAGTCAGTTTATTTTCACGTGTTTCAATTCTTACTCTAATCAGCTAATTCATTCTGAGAATAATTCAACCAGTCAGATTATTAACTTTTTAAAAAATTATAGTAGTAGGCTATCTTCCGCAGCACGCAGTTGGCCAATCAAAGACAAGAGCGGTGTTAAAGCCTTTAGTAGCCAATGACCAACACTGAGATTAAATTAAATATACTGCGACGGCATTCCGCTTCTGTATAGCTAGCTATTCTGATTCGGGACGAAGCCGGCTTCACGTGTACGGGCAGCAGCGGTGGGCAGTAAACCCCGGCTGCTTGCCTGCCCGTCCATCAACCACTTGGAACCTTAGAAGCCTAAGAGGCGTTCCGAAACATTACTCACAGTCATTTCACTGTACGACCGTCCAGGTACACCGCAAGTGAAGTCCCAATCTCTCAAACTGCTGAATAAATTAGCACTCGGAACTTCATTTAGGACTGTAATTTAGCCGGCTAATGGCTTCGTGGATGAAGATCAGGTAAGAAATTAGCCTGGTTAAGAGGATGTATGTTTGCTCTGCCGTAGACGTTAATACAGTTCTACATTTTCTAGCCAGCTTCTCATTTTCGTACAATGTAAAAATATTTATGTATTTTTTACTAAAAAATCCTGTGAAATGCAACTGCCGAGAGATTTACTTATGTAAATACAACCGTTTTTCCTGCACATTTTAAAATTTTTGTAGTTTTATGAAGGATTCTTTTCGTACAGTATGTTTTGCGAACGAGTACACTTACCTGACAAAAGCGCTAGCTAGCATAGTTATCTATTCACGGTGTTTCACAAACGAAATTCCAGGGATTGCCATCGCTTTAGTTTCATCTTCACACGCTCAGTCAGTAACTTTGTTTCACGATAGTAAAATATTTGATTTGGTTTATGAAATCACAGTTTCCATCAATCAGGAAAATGCACTCGTTTGTGTAATAGACTACAACTGAGATTTTAAAATATTTTATTTGTGACAAAAAATAATAATTTCTTACCGTGCGGACTAATTTAGTTTCCCGATTTCATGCACAGGTCAGTGAAAACATACTAATAACATTGGTGAACTACTTTTATTTAACGATCCAAATCGTGTCAGTCTCACGTTGCACAAAATAATAAGTTCAACCAGCACTAGAAATCTTCCGTTCCTAGGAAAATCCGTCAATTTAAATTTTGAAACAGGAATAGTCTAGACCATTCGAAAGTAAAACTTGATCTACCTTTGTTTAGCCACTTCTCCATATTCTTTCAGTTTTTCATTTTGAACGACTGTCCTCGTCGCTCAGTTAACCTATAAATAATCCCAAGGTAAAGAAAAATCAACTTAAAAAATTTTTTATTTGTTTAATAAGAATAAATATGCCCGTTGTACGCTCCTCAACTTCCCTTGCTTAGTGATATTAAGGGCGCGATCTACTGCAATTTTCATTACCATTTTTTTGTGCCAGATATTTTTTTTTTATTTTGGACACAAAATGTGACTAAATTTGGCTCTTAAGAAATTTTCTTATCTCTCATAGTTTTTGCGTAATGGCTTGTTAAAGACATATTTGGCATGTTTCCGTTTTAAGGACTACACTTAAACCAACTCAAAAAATCACAGTGGATAAAGACATTGCAGATTACAATGTCGTGCTCATAAAAATAAAGAATAACAATTATTTGTATTTTTAAAAATTGCCGAAACTGAAAATAAAAATTAAAAATTTTTTTTTTAAATAAGAAATAATTTTTATTTTTTATTTTTATGAGCATGACATTGTAACCTGCAATGTCTTTATCCACTGTGATTTTTTGAGTTTGGTATATCAGTTGGTTTTAGTGTAGCCCTTAAAAAGGAAACATGCAAAGTAATTATGACTTTAACAAGCAATTACGCGAAAACTATGAGAGATAAAAAAATTTAATTAAAGCCAAATGTAGCCAAATTTCTGTCTAAAATAGTGAAAAAATATCTTGTACAAATAAAAATAAATTATGATGAAAATTGTGGTAGACCACGCCCTTAAGTTCGTTTATTAAAATATCTCGTATGTGTTTCAGCAGAATAAAGAGCGAGTATTTCTCTACAGCGTTTATAAATTTAAAAAATGTTACGTTTTTTAAATACATTTTCTTGGCCGGTTTTTTTATTAATTTATGTAATGAAGAATTCAAACATTTATTCTGCAATATGCGGGATCACGTGCTATTTGTTTTTATTATAAAATGGTAGGGGTGCTTTAATTTATAATCACATATAGTTACTAATTTTCTTTTTTTTTTATTTTGCGTTCTTTACGTTCTGAAATAAAAAGACGGGAACCGTTCCGCTTCTGCATGACTTTGGTAACAACGAAGAATATGACTAGATACATTTTAAACAATGTTTACAAATAAATAATCTTCAGTTGCAAACTTTACAAGTGTTCCCCGGCCCGGCAACATCCCCCCTCCCCCCCAATTTCGTAAGATCAAAAATACATATTGCGAGAAAAAACTTCACGCCGTTTCCTCATACTAAGTTGATGGTTGCATGTAAAATAATTTTAGAGCTGATTTTCTAAACATCAATTTCAAATAAAAGTAGTGCAGGCCTACACACACTCAGATATATATATATATATATATATATATATATATATATATATATAGAGAGAGAGAGAGAGAGAGAGAGAGAGAGAGAGAGAGAGAGTCATTCCCAAGTTATTTTTTAAACAAAATAACTTATATTTTCTTACACATATTCATACTTAGCCTATGAAGGATATGATTTTATACTTTTCACGTACAGTATTGATACTGAAGCAACCATAACAAAAATATGTTTTCTTTTATGCAGTGAAAAAAATAATACCCAGACAGCATGCAAGCTTGCGGCATGCCTGCATTTCACTTGCCTTAGGCTTGCAAAAGCAAGCTTGTTTCTTCCGGGCACCGTTATACGTCTTTCGTAATAACTTTGCGAGCTTGCAGCAAGCTTGTGGCAAGCCTGATGAGCAAGTCTAGTAGGAATTTGCTCGTTGGTACGACGTTTACATCCGCCTCCGCTATTTCCGCCGAGTTGTGTTGTTTGTTTTGCAAATTGACATGACACGTGGCGAAGTTAGGTTATGTTCTTTTAAATTGTGTTAACGTTATGCTTATTTATTTCGCGCAGTGCTCCTGCTAGTTTTAGGATTCAGGAAAACTTTGCTACTCAGGAATCGTATAAATATGGTAAGCTTGTCGCGTCAGGCTTGCCGCAAGCTTGTTCTGTGGTAACTAGGAAGCTTGATTCAAGCAAGCTTGCACACTTGTCATGACAAACTTGCAGCAAGCTTGAAACAAGCTTGCATTTCTGTCTGGGTATGTTTAACAATTAACATACTAAAATGTAAAGTCCATTAAAATTGTTGCATCGTTGCAAAATATGAACACATTTCTTTCATATTAGTTAATATTGTACTATACAGGTAAATTTTTACAGTGTCAGTAAATTTTATAAAAGTAGTATGTAGCATATATTGTACAGTGCTCCACAGACAGCCACGTGACTCCATAATGCCTACTAAAAAATGCCCGCGCTCTCTTGTATGATACCGCTACAATGAGATCTTAAATTATGAGTTGTGCTATAGTTTACGACCCATTCGTACGCCACTGCTCGCTAACGACCCTACCGCAATCCTGAGAGCTAGAGCCAGTTCCCCCACCCCCTTCACTCGTCATTAACATACAATTTGAACAATTTCTGTGGTATCAGCTGATCTAGCGAGCTGGCCGTGTTCCGTCACGACCAACTATGTCGAGGGCAGCTGCGAGCTACGCTGGCCAACTCAGCGCCGAGTTGATGGTTCAGTCCGCGGGTAACGGAAGTGAAGAGGCTCCCACAGGAAATGAGCCAGGGTAGACTGCATCGGCGTCGACACCACAACTTTAATCCGGGGAGGGATTCTCCTCACTGATATCGTCGTGCCAGGAACATCGTATGAACGCAGACACCGAGCACAAGTTTTAGACAGCAGGGGTACCGCTTCCATTTTGTTTAATGAATGAAATGACAGAAGTCGGTCGCTTATTTTAGTTTGTGGTGGTGAGAGGGTTAAGAGTTAATGAACCTGGCGCGTGAGCCGTGCTGTAACGTGGCACGGAAAGTCGTTTTTCATGTATAGTTAAAAATACAGTCTGGTAATTAAAAACATGATTATCAAGCTCCTCAAAAGTGCTGAAAATGACTTTTCGACGTTGCTGTAGCCGAGAGAATATCTACCTTAATCGGAAAACTAAATCATAGAAACCTGCATTGTACTTTACCACATACTTTCCACAAATAAAACTATAGGGTCACCGCTTGAAGTCCCATTGAAAAACAGTTACTACGTAAACACTGCACGTTAGTTCAGTCCTCCGCGCCTAGAGGCGATGAGGTGTTTGACGCACGGGTTATATTCGACTTATCGCCTTCCCCGTTTCCGTGCCTCAAACGTAAAAAGAACCTACGGCCCACTAACTCTTAAGAACCCGTGCCACTTATTATATGTATGTGTGTGTGTATATGTATATACTTTTTCTTAATTCCTTCCGGATTAAAAATTTGGCAAGATTTAACTGGAAATATTTCAATATGGACGTAGCTAATTACCTTACATTTCGTTACGGACATTGTATTTGAAAAATTAAAGCGTACCCATGAAATAATTAAGCTAATTTAAATTTAAAGATGAAAATTCTCTCTCACCAAATAATAAACATTAAACATCCCCCAGGACCGATTTCATCCAATAATACGCACCTAATAGTAAAATGTATTATTTATATCAATAAACTTTTCCGGTTTTTCGTCGCATCCTTAATTTATAAAACGAAATGGAATATTATTAACAAAACAGGTGACGCAGCCTCATAAGAGCCGACGAGGGTAAAGCGAGATGAAGGGACTGCATAGCATCTATGCCCGAGCCGGGATTCTAACCCAGGACGTCTCGCACCGTAGACCGGCATCTAATCGACTTCGGTACGGAGGTCGACTATATTTCAGCTTGTAATACGTATCTAAATCGTATTGTAAATTTAATTGCTTACTTAGTAATTCGTTAGTCATTACATACTACGGTAGGTTCATTGGTATTTATGTAGCAGATAAAAAAAATCAATTTTTTTTGGATGCACTCTCAGAAAGAAAAGGTGATTGTGCCTATACATGCGGGATGTAGATATCATAATATGCTATTCTCGGTAAATTGAGCACTTTTAAAGCCCTGCGTATTTTTTTTCCAGCCAATTAGGCTACACGGTAAGAACATTTTCGAACACATCTCTGTGACGGTTTTACGACTTCTGTCTCCTGTTGGGATTTTAAAAATAAAGCTAGTAAAACAGAATAAATTTGAGCCCGTGGCATTAAAATAAACATAGGCCTAGTGTCAGTAACAAACATAGTGTACAATCAAGCTCAAAATTTAACGCCACAGTAAATTTCATTTTTATAATAATATTCTTCGTTACAAGTCAGTCATCAATGCGCTTACTTCACCACTATAGAAAAGTAAACATGCCGATATTGCCTAGGAATGCTTATGGAAAGGTCTTTTAAAAAATAAATGTGTGTTCGTATACATGTACACGCCAACATACACACATAAATAATTTTTTTCGTGAGTTTTTCCTCTGTCCAAGAAAGCCTCTGGGCAGAGATCTATCTATACACAAATATCCACGCCATTTTAGTTGTCTTAACCTCTCTGGATAAATAAGCCATCATATAAATTAGGTCTACATACTGTTGTGAGCGGTGTAAGAAGATTCAGTGACTGCAGAACTAACGGACTTTCGTGTTCCTTGTATGGCTCGTGTTACCTTTTGTGGCGCCGCAGCAGCACCTGC
This sequence comes from Medauroidea extradentata, assembly GCA_003012365.1. NCBI lineage: Eukaryota > Metazoa > Arthropoda > Insecta > Phasmatodea > Phasmatidae > Medauroidea > Medauroidea extradentata. The sequence continues at coordinate 26,544 of PNEQ01033142.1, forward strand.
ACGCCACGACTAGAATGCGAGCAGCGTAAGCTGATATGGTGGCGACAAAATTAAAGAGATCTCTACATGCACTGTGCTCATGTTACCCTTTTACGACGCGCCGCGGCGGCCATTTGCAAGCTTATCTCGGGTTTCGTAAAAACTCAAATAACAGCATATATCATGGCCTAGAGTTTACCTATATGTACTCTCGTCTGCGGGATGGTGCGTTGACCCTGATGCGACATCCTTCTAGAAGCTTTGGGAGAAAGACTAGCAGCGAGACTTCTAGATTTTTGATTATGGGTATAAATGAGAGCAGTGGCAGAGACCACAGGGTTTTTGTCGGCAGCCATCTGGGATGAGTCGTGGTGTCAGTGAAGGGTTGCGAGAAGTATTCAAGAGTGTTCAGCGAGATTGTTTGCGGCAAGGAGTAGTGCGATGAGGGAATTCCGAGGCTGCAAGAGGTCCATCGGTGTGTTTCTGGTTAGGACATTTGGTCCACCATTTGTGAATGCTCAGAGAAACATTTTATGAACAGAGAACTTGTTAGAGGATAGAGATGTTATTATTGAGATTTTATAACATTTATGTATATACTAGTTATTTGTATTGTTTGCTATCAATTTGTAACTTATTGGTGACTTATTATACATATACACTTAATTAATAGTGATTAATCATTAGTGACATAGACATTTTTGGTGTCGATATTTGTAAATAAATAAGGTTAGCTTAATACTGTATTTCTGATTCTTAGAGGCCGAAAAAATTCGCCGTTTCACTGACATGTAGGCTAGCCTTCAAGAATATGTGTTCTCAAGATTGCAGCAGCTGCTCATTAGTAGAGCCCGGTAATTTTCGCGAAAAGAATTTTGCAGCACTTTGTTTCAGTGCCTTACGTGCGCACCTGCATCTCTGCTTTGTAGTCAGTGATTGGATGCCGTAACACCCAGCATGTGGAGGTTAAACCCGCAAATCACATTCGTGATGTGTGACAGTTATCCGTGTACTGATTGGCACAGTCAAATGAATAACGACTCTGCACAAAAACACTCTGTCAATAGCCATGAAGTTGAACTGCAGGTGTGCACGTAAGACACTGAAACAAAGTGGGGCAAAAATCTTTTCGCGAAAACTACCGGGCCCTACTCATTAGTTGCTCGCTGACACAGTGAAATGGACTTATGTTCAGTTACATTGTTATTATTGCCTTTGAATGTTTCAATCAATAATTCATAATTACAAGTTGTATTATTGTGGACATACGCCATTGCAATAATAATAATAAAATCGTCTTTATTAGGCGCAGTTAAGGCATATATGCCTTCTCTTACACTGAACCCATATTAGGTACCTACAACCCTTATTTTAGAGATTTAAACTAAAAGAAAATAAAATAAAAATTAATAGCAATAAACTATACTACCTAACAGTAATAGCCTTAATGTTTACAAAAGACAGCCACGCTGAACAGGCACTTGAAAACTTTACATAGTTTTAATTTTAAAACACAGTAAGAAGGAAACAAACAATTAACGCTAAGTTCAACCATACGTACATTCATACAAGCATTCATTCAATATGTCAACTTTGAATATCGTGGTCGCGCAGTAGCAAGCACTGCAGCAGCTTCCGCTTGAATTATTGACGAATATATTGATACATTTATTTACGATATTATAGTCCTCGCCACGATTGTTCTAACTCAGCTCATTCCAGAATCTGGCAGCCGAGACACTAAAGGAGTTATAAAAGTAATTAGTTTTATGGGACTGTATTAACAATTTATTATCAGTTTTTGAACGAGTGCTTACTTCATGTGAGTGAGAAAGGAAATTAAAGCGATTACGTAGGTAACCAGGAGAGTTGTCGTGCAGCACTTTATCTAACAGCAGCAAACTGTGAAATTTTCTTCTGCCGCGCAAATTCAACCATCGCAGTTTACTGTACCACTCACTAAGATGATATCTGGATTTTAAATTAAAAACAAAACGGACACACATGTTCTGCAATCTCTGTAAGCGTATATTAAGATGTTCAGAAAGGTCACTATACACAACATCGCAATAATCAATCAATGGAAGTATAAGAGTCTGCACAAGTAGCAATTACTCAGGACATCACAATAGCTCCCGAAACGTCGTGAAAAGTCGGCCTTTGGAAATCTACTGTTGTCTTTTGTCTCTTCATCGTTGTGTGTTGTCTGTGATGTCGTCGTTGTTATCCTGCATGTCTTGTGTCCGTTACCGTATTCGTTCCAGTATTGTCTGTGCTGTCTTAATTGTGATGTCCTGGATTTTACACATTAGTTTGTTTTGTACTTCGACTTTTATTTTTGGTTGTTTATTATTATTATTTTTGCCCTTTATTTGTTGTTGACTAATTCCTTATGGGATCTTTCATGTTCTGTTGTTTTGGTTTATGGATGTGTAGACTACAGCCAACTCGGTTTGTTTTCCCTTTTCTCGTATTTCGTTGTTTGTTTTTCTTAGTTTCTTTCTAAGATTTCAGGGACGACATAATATTGCAAAGGCGTATGTCCACAATAATACCGCTTATTGCTATTATTGGCTCAACGACTTCCAGGAGTTATCAGATAAGTCAACGGCCAATTGTGAAAGGGACCGGAACGTATATTTGCTGGAATTCTAGCGCATGCCTAAAAGAAAACGCGAATTCTTCAGGTCCCTACTGATTCTCAATTAATGCTGGATTTCACCCACCTTATAAGTTATTGATTTCACGTTTATTTGATTTTATAAGAAGGTTAATGTGTTTTTTCCTATTGTGAACATATTTTGTTGGTTCGAGGACCAGAAGTGTGTAAACGGCAAGGACGACGCTACACTTCACCCTAGCCTCTAAGTGCGAGTCACTTAACTGGCGTGCAGTCTTCTAGCCAACAACTTCGCCTCTATGAGACATTCAGTCGTGACACTATCATTTTATGACGCAGTATTTAAGATATGTGTGTATTATATACGCCCTGTACCTTGTAAAATATTCTGCGACGAGATTTTCATACCTAACGTGAATCGCAAAAACATCTATTTTAGCCATTTTCGGCAGCGTAAAAATAAACCTTAGAGATAAATGGAGGACGTAAAATTGTCTACACGTGTAAGTTTTTTTTAACGCTATTCATAAGCAGACATCACTAACACACAGTGGCGGATCTAGGTTGAGGGAAGGCAGGGGGAGGGGGCAGACTGCCCCGGGCGCCGGATTAAAAGGGACGCTGGTGTTGCCGAAAATTTTTAATTGGGAAATGAAACGCAAATTAGTGTAAAAAGATACAATATCTACCAATATAAAGACTTTTACTAGTTTTCTATTTTTGTATTTTTATTAACCTTGAACACCATGTAATGTAATGAATACGGTATTTAAAATTAGAATGCACGCTTAAAACACTGTTTATGGTAGCTAGTAAGTAGAGATTTGATGTATTTCTTCTATAATTTATACTATTATTCACGCGAGCGCAAAACAACGAATGCAAGCTACGTTTATTACTGTTGGATTGATTGGACTGATGGGAAATTTCGTAGGAATGTGGCGGGGGGTGAGGGGGGGGGCAAATCTTGCCCCGGGCGTAGGAAAGCCTATATACGTCCCTGCTCACACATGTTGGGTTGTTTTTGATTTAAATGTTATCTGCAGAAAGTGTGCATACAGTTTGACTACCTGGGCAGGCGGCCGCAAATATTGTTGCTATACAGACACAGAGATGAGAGGAGGCAAAACACAGGCGAACGTTGTGTAAAACCACGTGCGGCAAATTTCTTTGATGAGGGGACTAAAACATCGGTTGAACGATAAAATTGCGCTCGAGTTCACTGCCACAGGTCTGTGTTCACTTCACCGTCGTGTTGGTGTTCCAAGGGGTTCGCTACATCTCTTTGATCTTTCCCGACCTTTCCCACACACTCGTTCGCTTTACTCTCAGAAGAAGGGGTGGGAAGTTTAGGCGAATTTTGTTATGATAAGCTGTCATTCAAACTACCGTACATCTGCGTCGCGTTTACAAGCGGATATATAGCCTATTAGTAGAGCTCACGATTTTTCGTGAAAATTAACTCTGCAACAGTTTGTTTCAATGTCTTATGTGTAGAGGTACGTAAATTTCGCAGATACATTCCAGGTCAGGTTGAACGCCAATTATGTATACTTCATTGTCAGGTCTGTGACTTGCTGGCGGTTGTTACGAAACGCGTTTGACTACTGCAAGCCAGTAGTAAATAAGGAAATAATGCGAAGTGATATCGCTTGCTACCTGCTTGTACGGTTATAAGCCAATAGATAATCGATTGTGGCCAGTGGGTGTATAGGACTGACAAATCTAGGCTGCTGCCAGATGAATCCGCGAAATTTACGTACCGCTACTTATGTGCACATATGAAGCTCTGCTTCACGGTTATTGGCAGAATGTATTATTGCACAGATGTAGCTAATTTGACTGCGCCAACAGGAACAAGGTTACTGCGACACCACACGTATATGATTTGCGGGTAGAACCCTAGACGCCGAGAGTTAAAAACAGCCAATCACTGACCAAGAAGCAGGGCTGCGTATGTGCACATAAGACATTGAAACAAACTGTTGCAGAATTATTTTCGCGAAAAATCGTGGGCTCTACCTATTAGTACAGCCGCGAACTTTTGCGGAAAGGATTTCGTCTCAGTTTGTTTCAGTGTCTTACGTGCACATCTGCAGCTCTGCTTCATGGTCAGTGATTGGCTGTTGTCAACTCTCAACATATTTGGGTCTATCCGCAAATCGTAGACGGGTGCTGTCGCAGTGATGTTATTCTCATTGGCACAGTCAAATAAGTGTCGTCTCTACAGTAATGCACGCTGCCAATAACTGCGTACCAGAGCTGCAGATGTGAACGTGAGACATTGAAATAAAGTGTTGCATATTTCTTTTCGCCAAAAATAATTACCTCTAACAACAGGCAATGAACGAATAGACAGGGCTTGGATATGCATAGGACAGTAAATTATAACATGCAGGTCGTTTAATTCGCGAATTTTTCGTATCCCTACTAGTAACCACGTAGCATAGCTGCAGGTGTGCATGCAAACCTTCAAACAAAGTGGGACAAAATGATTTTCGCGAAACCTTTATGGCCCTACCTGTAAGTTGCGAACCTGTAGCCTACGGAAACTATAGAAACCCAATATCGCGGGGTTTAATTATTACTAGAGATGACGGTATGTCGCGAAATTTTTTTTGTGCTAACATACCCTTGAAAACACTGTAGTTGTTCCGACATAAGTCTGACACAACGTAGCTCTCTGCAGACCAATAACAGGCATAAAATAGTACAATAGCGGGATTCTTATTGGCTCAGTCTAATAGGACAACAGCTCCACGTACAAGCGGAAGCCAGTCATCCTTTCATAAGCTAAACGTACGTTGAAACCCAACTCAAATTTTCCCGCGGTAAACCATCATCTCTACTTATTACTAGAGACATGCAATATTCGCGTTATTTTCTCACAGCTGACTAGACTCCAAGTGACTATAGACTCGTTCGACGACTCCCACTGACCGATATTGCCGTGACTTGCGGCGGAGAATGCTTACACGGTACAGAGGCCAATCTCTGTACAGACGTAGCACACGTAAATGACAACACATAAATGTTCATGGCCAATTGAATCGCAGATTATGCACGGCAATGTATAGGAATGTGAAGTTTAGTCTGCTACCAAATGATAACGTGAATTTTGCATGTCTCTACTTATTACGCATTTTTACAGCAAACAAAATTAACAAACAACTAAAGCTCCAGTGTTCAGAGCGATTTGGAGTCTATAGCATGTAGTAAATGAATACGCGAAATTTTCTCCATCATTAGAGATTATGGTGTTTGCTGGATTTCAACGTACGTTCAACTTGTGAAAAAATTACTGGCTTTCGCTTGTATGTAGAGCTGTTACCCTATTTGACTAAGCCAATACGAATCCCGCTATTGTAATATGCGATGCATATTATTGGTCTGCAGACAGCTACGTTGTGTCAGACGTATATCACCCAATCATACATGCTGCAAGAAACTAGAGTGTTTTCAAGGGTATGTTGGCACAAAACATTTTAGCGATATACTCTCATATATTTGCCACACATATTATGTTAACGGGAAGTTTCAATTACGTAAGTTTTCAGTAGCTTATTATTTTTCATGCATTCTTAGTATAAAATTGTTAAAAATTAACTGTCATTTCTCAGAATAAACAGTAATTTTTTCTCACGGTAGCATGGTTTATGTACAAGCAAATACATGCGTAAACATCGGAAAGAAACAATTCTTACGATACTTGACTATATAATAGAAAGCGCTGTGAATGAAGGCAGAGGGATTTGTTTCGTGCTGATTCAAAATAAGACAGCAACATAATTATGTCGTTAATTCAATGTATTTTTGGTATAGCTTAGTAATCTCATACAGCGGAAGAATTAATGCTTGAATTACAGATAACATTATTGTTGAGAATTGAAACACCTTTAAAAGATATTAGTTAATATCATTCCAGCCGTATATTTGATCGACGGGATTGAAGGTCGTGGGTTCTAGCCAACGTAGTGTACTGTTTGTGGATTTTCCAGCTACATTTTTGTAAAGCTGTTTGTACATTTAGACATGCTCCTTTCTCAAAAGTGTTTACATAAATTCTTTAGAGACCGCTGACAAGCTATATGTACCCGTAAACAGGCGTTTCTTTGATCATTTTCGGTAATACTTTGACCATTAAAAATATTGCTGTCTTTTCGTAAATAAATACGTAATTCCAGAAGAGTGTTAAAAAAATTCATTTCGTCTAAGTTACACAGGATGTTGCAAAATTCCTTATAAATTTTCCAGGGAAACAATCCTCACGTGTAGAGGAACAAAAAGTGTTATATGGACCTATGTTCATATAACACTTTTTGTTCCTCTACACGTGAGGATTGTTTCCCTAGAATATTGACATGCACTTTTGCAACATCCTGTATATTTAACGTTTAAAACTTTCTTCACTAAAAGATATAAATACCAAAATTTTGAGTTGACAAAGTTACCCCACAAGGTCAAAGGTACCCCAGTTTACGGTATACATAAAAACAGTTTATGACATGAGCACGGTTTCCTTCTGAGGCAGGAGTTATTCCTTATTAAGAGTGGCATTTATTTTAAACAATATTTACCTCAGCTTCAGTATAACGGTACTGAAAATTAAAATCTTGGACTTTAAAGTTGAAATTTTGACATATTGACAACTGGGCTCGTCCCATTGTGCTGTCGGATGATGTCATGGACGTTTGCGCGCAAAATGTTCAGCTACGCCGATCTCTCTGGCCATTTAACACGGCCTAACCTACATAACGGACACTGAAAACGTTTATAGTAATTCACAGCGGTTTAAAAATCTACAAAAAATATCATAAAAAAAGTTTTAAAAGTCTTTTTAACCACATATTTTGCCAGTGAGACGCAATCATTTAGCATAATAGACCCTATATGTATTTCTCCTAGATCGAAGTTATGAAGTTAACGGTGTCTTGAATAGTTACAATAAACAAATCACACTAACATGTTTGTTCACGAAGTTACTGAATAGTATTTTAGGGTTGCTCTTTTCTTTTTTCGTAACCTACTTTCAGTTTGTCTCATCTGTATCTCATTCGTGAGAACGAACAGCAATGACAACGTTTTCTTGGCCTTATTTGTAATTAATTATATTATGTGACTTGATACAGTATACTAAAATAATGACGTTTTAACGAATAAAGAATTTGACTAAATTCTAAAGCCCGTACAAACACTAAATTACTTAACGAGCATGACCTTATAGGCAATTTTCCATGGCGGTGTTATTTATAAAAACACAAATTAATAAGTAATAGAGTTTGAAAATATCTGTTTTATCTCTGAACAAGTTGCACATTATGTCACTTGGTATTTCAAAGACTGCTCGAGTGCCAAAAATTTGTCTCTGAGTTTTGAATGTTTTCCAAGGTTTTGTGTCTTTACATAAGTGAAAATGTGATAAAACTACTAAACAAACTGACAAATAATTTCTGTCTAATTATTAAATACAGTATTAGAGAAAATCGTGTATTCACAATTAAAAGTCCATTTAGAACAAAATAACATTTTATATGAAAAAAATCGGGATTTCGTGCAGGACACAGCACATACACGTTACTCCAGGAAGTAACAGATAATATTTACAAAGCCATAGATGAGTCGAAAGTAACTATATCAATTTTTCTAGACTTTACAAAGGCATTTGATACCATAAGCCACTCAGTTTTGTTAGAGACCCTGTCTGAAATAGGTCTTCATAACAGCTCATGTGAATGGGTTAAAAACTACTTACAATGTCGCTACCAGCAAGTCTCATTACAAACAGCTAAAGGAGAGATATTATCAACTAAGGAATTAGTTACACCTGGAGTACCACAAGGTTCCTTACTAGGGCCTCTGATCTTCTCCATATATACACACACGTTACCATCATGTCTACAAAACTTGACGTGCTTCCAATATGCGGACGACACACAATTACTTCTCCCATGCAGACCTGAAAGCATATCGGTAGCAATAAGTGATATTAACAAAGATCTCTCGCGGATAGTAGATTGGTGTAATTGGAACAGTCTTAAGCTAAATCGCCTTAAATGCTCGTATATGATTATTGGATCGAAACAAATGCTACAAAAAATCCACAGCACTCAACCAGTTTTAATTGATGGCTCAGTAGTTCCAACTCGTAAAGAGTATAGAAATTTAGGTATTGTTTTCACCACTACTCTGGATTGGTCTAAGAACACTTCTAAGTTAATACGAGCAGCTTATTATAAGCTAAAACACTTGAAAAAATTCATACATATCCTGCCACAAAACTTGAAATTGCAGTTGTGTGATTCCCTTGTATTGTCATGCTTTAACTACTGTGCCGGTCTATTCGTTGGCCTTGACAAAAAAAAAAAAAAACCAATACAGAATCCAAAAGGTTCAGAATTCTTGTATTCGCTTCTGCTACAATCTGAAAATACGAGATCACATAACTCCCCACTTAAATACATCAAACTGGCTAAATATGGAACGTAGATACTTATTTCACTTTTTGTGTCAACAAAAAATAATCCTCACAAAGAAAGTGCCATCCTATCTATACGAAAAGATAAATAAACAAAAACCACAGCACACATACCAAACTAGGTTCAAAACATACTCCCAAGTTCCACGACATAAAAGCTCAACGTTTAAAAAATCTTTTAGCTACCTCTCTTGCAGTCAGTGGAATGCTCTGCCGGAGGATTTGAAATCTAGTAACGATGTCGTTTTCAGAAAGAAACTTAAACGATTTCTGCTGACGCAACAAAAACAAAACTAAACCTAAATAATGACAACTTGTGAGACTGGTTTCTAGACAATATGCCTTAAGATGAATAGTATAGTTTTTTGTAAGATTAGGTTAATTCTGATATTTATTTTTACATATATATTTTTTGTTTGTTAAAGATAAATGAAACATAATCATAAATAACTGTCACCTTATGTAACTAAACTGTTATAACTTTACAATAATTTATAGGTTTAAGTTTAATAATATAACATCAACTGTATGTAATTGTTGTGGTTTATCTGTTTGAACACGATCTGTTGTAAACCGGCCAGTGGCTGAACACTTCGTGGATAAATAAATAAATAAATAAATAAAATAAACATTTTAATCTTAAATATTTCGCCGTGCCAATTATAAAATATTATTTAAATGTAATGATCCATTCAAACTTAAACGTCATTTGAAACTTCGATTTCAGTAAAGGTTTAATTTTTCGCAATTTTTCTATTCATTTTAAGAAAAAATATTAATAAAAACTAGGTGCGATTCAAGTAATGTATTTCCACGAAACTTCTGTGATGCATACTGGCATCTTGAAAAACACACATCAAAATTTAATTACAGTAATTTTTAAATTTTCTTGGTGAAATGTACAAAATAAATCCTTACAACTACCCGAATTATTTTTTGTAAGTAGTGTTGCTCTTTTTTAACATATTTTGTACAGTATTTCTTTATGCTAAAAAACTTAAATATGTGTATTATATATATATATATATATATATATATATATATATATATATATATATATATATATATATATATATAAATAATAGTTTATACATTTGATCGCCCTTGGAAACGATAAAGTACGCTTCCCGACTTGGCGTACTTAATTATCCATGCAGACGGCAAAATTGTTTTCCGAGCAGTTTTTCATCTATCAATGAAAACCAAACCGTTGTATTATTCTCTGGGACGGTACGTGGTTTACCGACTAAGAAACAAAAGTAAATGTAACACTGTAGGTAGATCCTTATACAATCCTTATAGACATACACCGTTTATTCGGGAATAAATGCGTTAACTAAAAATTGCGAGGTCGCGATTGGAGCTCTCTGCTCCCACCAACGAGCATTAACCCTACGGAAAGAGAGGTAACTCAATGCTATGAAATGGGTCCTGATTATTTCCTTCTTCTTTGCTTCGTGTGTGTTCACTAGCGCTTTATTCTAGCTACGGGAAAATATAGCAAAACCAAAGGACGAGCAGTGCGCATGCGCCGTTTACCTTCGATTACAATACATCGACTTCTATCGAAGTCAAGTATTTGTATATCGATCGATTGAACATTCTCGATTGTCGTAACTGCAATCGACATGTGTTTCTGTTTTCATTTTTTTACGTAGTTTAGGTGTGTGTTAGGTCGTAAAAATAATTTTCTTTATTTGTACATAACCATGGGATAGTGTTTGACATTAATAGTATTGGAACTACTCGCAAATAAATTATTTTTAATCACATCGTTTACATGTACGTTTAAATGCAAGTAAAAGACACTACTTCTTTTTCATATATAGGCTACATAGTAAAAACGTAACTTATAATCACGGCAACGAAAATGAAAACACACAGCAACTTCAAAATCACTTTTGAATTTTTACTTTCACTTAATTTTTTCCTGTGATGTAAGGCAGTACTTACTATTTATACGATCAGGAAATAGTGGCTTTAACCTACACTTACATGCAAACTTTGAAATCCAATCTCCTCGATTACTGCGCAACGATGTTTCACAATACACGACACGTATTTTACAATCGGGAACACAACACTTATTTGACATAACTTTCAACTATTGATTGAATAAAAAGCTTCTGTCCACTTCGCTCATCAGACATAACCATTCTTCACGCTATTTCACCCCGCAGCGAAAATGGCGGCCACGTGCAATAACCAGTACAAAATTCAAACGAAAAAAAAAACTTGTGCCACGACGGTGCTGCTACAATCTAGCTACGGGATATTACACGAAGCTGCAAAGCAGGACTCGTTTCCCTATATCAGTTTCACCCCCATGGCTCCCACCATGGCGATCCGTGTTCGCCTTCTGCGGGGCCGGTCCATGTTTCTCACACGTGGAAATTTATTTATTTATTTACCCACGTAATGCTCAGCTCTGGGCCGATTTACAACAAATACGTGTTTAACGGCACCATCATTTGAAAAAGAAATAAAAAAAAACATATAAAAGGTAATAAAAACTAATATATCTAATGGTTACTTACATATAAATCTAAAATAATGCTTAGTGACTAATACAAACTCTAGTACCTAATCTTATTTATGATTCACCTAATGACAAAAATGCCTTTAAATATTATATATAAAATCTTAAATAATAAAAAATATGGTAATATTGTAATCGTGCCTGTAAATTATGCATGTTCCGGACGATACCACTGGTCGGCGGGTTTACAAGTAATCTCCCATTCTCCCCGTCCTAATTCTGGCGCTTTTCCACCGTAGGGTGCCATTTCGTGTAATTCGTTTAGGGAGTGGCAGGCGGTTACTAGCTCCCAGTCAGTCTGCCGTCAGGGTGCGATATCCTTCCCTCAGGTAACCTTCCCTTTCTGTATTATTCATTTACTAAAAATTGTTCAGTTTTTCTCCACTGTAATACACTGGCGTGTCTAAGGATTAGTTTTAATGAACATTCAGCTTCGGAGAAATACTATACATATTTGTTTCTCTATTAACTTTTTTTCTGTATCGTTTCATCACGAATAACGATGATGGCCAGCAACTCGACGGTCGGGCAAGTAGGCAGAAGAGGCCTTCCTTCCGCGGCGAAGCAAAAGATCCGGCCGAGGAATTTCTCAGCAAATCCAACAGGCCTATCTCCCACCTCCCTTTCCCCGACTACCTGCCAAACTTTTATCCCCGACACAACAGCCGCCTGCCGCTCAGCTAAATTACGGTCCCGGCCTTCGTCGACGGTACCCTGTGTGAGATATTCTGGAGTTTTGAGAGGTCCTCCAGCGCGCTACCTGGCCCCCAAGTCTTCACCTCTGCCGCTTACCGTCCCTCCCTTCGTAATGCTTCTCATCCAGCCTCGTTTCACCCGACCTGTCAACGGTTTTACCTTTTTACCTGCGCGCGGCACATATACCTGGCCTTGTGAGGGAGCCTCGGCCTCCGGAGGTCGCTGGTTGGAGTCTCTCCCTCTGCCCAATCCGCGGTCTACGAGGGGAGCGAGCCGTTCAGCAGGGAGGGGAAGTCCGGTCAGCCGGACACAAGATGGCGGCAAGGCGCACGAAAGGAGGGGAAGTACTGGAACTGTTGTTGGGAGGATGAGGGGAATCCGCGAGCGCGGAAAGCACCGCGGCAGGGGTGCGCATGCGCGGGCCGGCGTCTTCTCGCTAGTCGCCTCGCCGTCGTCAGTCGCCACCCCACGTCACGTCGGGCGTCCGGCCGATGTCATAGTCATCGCTGGCACGATCGAAGATGCCTGAAGGCTGGGTTCTACAACCTTACAACTAACGCAATTAAAACATATACGAATATATTTATTGCGTGTAAGTGTAACTTACGTAAGGAAACAATTTATAAATTTTACAGAATGCGCCGATAACAGTAGTTTTGTATCTCAATTAAGTCTAGAGACGAACAGCAAACCAAAAATATTAAATTGAAAAAAAAAAAAAAAAAAAAAAATTAAACGGACAAAAAATTACAAAATAATTTCTCATAGTCATATGAAAATACTTGTCGGATTAAAACTAAAAACGCGGGGCCCGTGCAGTAGGTGCTAATTACTGCATGATTACTCCACCTAAGACTCAAAACAATTTTATTGCACTGCAAATTATATGAACTATTGTGTGAGTTTTCTCAATGACAGCTACTCTCTACACTCCTTATCTACTGCATGCGCTCCACGTTTTTCGTTTTAATATTACAAGTATTTTTATAGGAGGAATTATTTTAATGTTTGTAGTCAATTTTAAAACGAGGCGTATTAATTTTTTTTAAATAAAATTTTTTTTTCTTTGTTGTGTATTGCGTGTGTGAAATTGTGCAATAATGCGTTTTGAAAACTTAATATACATATTTAAAAATATATATTTTTTTTATAGTTTTAAATATTTTTTCTTATAAATTTTTCCTTTTACATTGCATTGGCATCCAATTCTGAGCTATGATTAATGTTTCAAGTCTCTAGCTTATAGGGAAATTAGTTTCAAATCGATTGCAACATTTGTACCGACGGACAAAAAAAGCAAATAGTAAAACCCTATATAAATACACTGTTCATTGGTGCCGATCATCTCTTTGCTACCGAACAGACATGTAAGACAAATAATGAACGAGAGCAGATATCGGAAAACTGTAGTGTGTACTATGTTAGCTAATTTTTTTTTTTCAAAACACAATGCACAATGGTTTCAGCTAATTATACGATTAAGTAAATTCTCATGATTGAGCTAATTAGCCAAACAATATAATATTGTATCTACAAAAAAAACTAGACTACGTAGTAAAAGCAATTTTTAACAAAAATATTCAACAGTTTTCCAATGTCTGCTCTCATTTGGAAATTAAAAAATCATTATTATCGTGAACGTAGTAGAAATGGTGGATCGTGGCCTTAATACTAAAAATGTGTTAAAATAAAACTAACGGCATTAGGCAGTACTGTACAGCTATAACTGAACCAATTATGATTTTCATAAACGGCATATATCACTAAAACAAGAAAGAAACTGTGTGAATTTAAATAGATTTATATTCTGGGTGGGCCCACATTAAACAAATATGACAACACATGTTAGGTAATTTGTAAAATAATGTCATTTAGAGAAGTGACGTGTAATATTTCTGAAATAACCGAATGAAAAAATTTGTATCCTTCAAATAAAAATATAAATAAAACGCAATTCTTAAGCTCCAGCGTCTCACTTTTCCTTTTAACAATGGCACAGTATTAGTTTCATGCTTCATTAAGCGACATTTTGAACGTCATACTTACGCAGTCTCACGTCAGTCTAGTTGTGCCTATACACATATATTTTTCACTCCGTTTCGCTTGTATCGTGTGCTAACGCCAACTTTCTCTGATGTCGAGCAGGATTAACCCGTAGTTGATCGTTTTGTGGATCGAGTTAGCCTGGGTCATTTTTTGGACGCGAGCGAAATTAACTTGCGCCGCTGACTGAACGACTCGAGTTGATATTTTGCTCTACTCGAGTAAGATTAATTATATTACCGCTAAATACATTTATTTATTAACATCTTTAATTTGGGTGAAGTGAAGGCGTCAAGCCTTTTCTTACACTTAAACAATTACATAATACTAATGACTGCTACATAAAAAATCACTAAATTAACGTCTTAAATAAAATGTATCATAAATCTTGAGTAACATGAAATAGGAATTAATTTTACAATACTTAATTATACTAGAAAAGAAAGTCAAGTTGCTAACGACGAAATAATGAAATGAATAATTCATAAAATAATAAAAATTAATCATACACAAAGAAACAAAATATGGTAAAGCACGAGAGATATATCACGGGGCTTCAAATTAAGTAGCTGTACATAATTTGTAAGCATGTGTTTTGTGAATAACGTATGGTGAGTGTACTCGAAAATAAGGCATCACACCCCGGGAGAATACTTCTCACTGCGCGCCCTGAAGGATGTCGTGAAATACAGCCCTGCGATGGAGAAGCGACGAATGAGAAGGAAGGGGGCGAGAGTACCTTGAGAAAACCCGCCAACCAACGGCATATCCGCCACGTTTCTCACATACAAAAGTCGGGGCTCGACTCCGCACTCTCCCGACCCTCGACAAGGTGGGAGGCAATCGCTCTAGCCGCTTCATCAACCGCAGCTAACTTCAGGTTAGGAAACTCAGTGTTATAGTTTGTAATGTAAAATGACAATTTCCGCCTCTGTTCGCGCTGATATCGGTAAAGTGTCAGATTTATGCTGGCGTTTATGGAGTCAGCTCTGCGTTTATGGAGACAACTTCATTCTTCACAACTTTCTGTTCTTCACCCGAAATTGTTTCCATAAGCTCAAGTATAAATTTGACCCATTACTAGACAAGTTCAAATAGAGGCGGAAGTGCCGAACGTGTCCATAAAATATTTTAACATCTTAAATACCTCTAGCAGAATTAGCGTTGACGATTGCTAACAGAGTGATTTACTAGGAGACGACACAAGGGTGTTGCGACTAAATAAAGGGAAAGCGCAGTATGAACATGCATAAATAGTATTTGAAATATGTCATAGCTACTAAACTCCGAAAACATTAAAATTTTACAAGTATTTCAATATCTTAACTTTTTTATGACACTTTTATGGAACCAACGTAATTAATAATACTTAAATTACAACTTACGTGACTAATATAAACTCAAAGAGCCTGTGTTGGGAAAATGTACTGAGGCTTCGCTGCACGTTATTTTTGTACACATTTGTTATGCCATACTGTGTTACGAGGAATGACGCAACAGTAGGGTTACAAACTACAGGAATACGTACTACGTAGTGTACCGACATTGGTAGAAATTTGTTCTTGGGTTTAATACATTTTTTAAATGGCATCCACACATACACGCACATAAACGTATTTAATAAACATATGTGCATTTGATAAGTAGCCCATCAATAAGAAAAATTAAGACAACGGCAAAAGGATTTGTTTTTATGTTCGCGATACCAAGAAATTTCAAACGTAATAATATTAATAATAACAATAATAATAGGTGGTTATCAACTCTGGTTTTTATGCACCCGACATGCATTCTAAACTGAATAATTCATAAAAAGTACAGACACCCGTTTGCTCCAACAAGGCTCCTTTCCCGTTGTTGATTGTAAGTGTGGAAATCGTGACGTTTGTCAAGAAAGAAAAACACAACATAATGTTTTACTTCAAGTATCACGGTTGAGAACAAAAAAAAATTATTGTAGTAAGCTGTGAATCACATGACGATGTAAGAAAAGTTTGACGCACTTGCTGAAGTCTGGCAGAAGTTCTTCACCCACAAGCAGTATGGAAAATTCGTCGTAGTGCAAATACCGCATACAACGTTTGGAATTTTTACTTTTCAAGGTTGGTAACTTCAGTATGCATTTTGCTGTTTATTTCAAGAGTTTTGATGTTATATAATATGAATGAATGAAAAATGATTTTGCTAACGTGCATGCAGGTGTAGCAAATTGAAAAATTTGGTACGTGCAACTAGCAACGGATATAAAATTCAATGCTATGAAAATATAAGTAATTATCTATTTATTGATTTAAAAATATGTTTTAAGGTGTATTTGTGACTGACTAGCACAATTGTAGCCGTCAACGATGATGTTTATTGTTACAGAACATTAAAATTAAACATACATACAAGTAGGAAACATTAAATATACTTGGATCATCATAGAACAAAACTCCAGTTTCCTTGAGGCGACTGGATATACTTTGGCTACACATAATATTGAACACAATTTTTTTTGGGGGGCCCTTCAACCCAGTAACCCGCACCTTAAATCCGCCACTACTACTCATGGGTTAACCTAGTGGTTAATAGGAAGGAGGTTACAGAAGATATGACTACCCCCCCCCCCTCAAAACCCTTATAATGTTTTAAAACTGAAATGGATCATTGCAAGAAATGTCAAAATTACCACTTTTATTAAATTAATTTGTTATTAATTGCTGAAAAGTCATTGTATAATGCACTCTCCGATGCTGTAAAAAAGAAAACTCTTAACCCGCATACGCAAAATGGGAACATGAAACCCTCCAAACAGAAAGTCTAGTTCCGCCCGTGGTACTAATAGTGGTAGGTATAAAGAAATATTTTATCAGCGTGTCGAAAGTTTTATTTAACATGTCGACAGTGACGTCATTACAGGCGGAACCAGTGATTTCAAGAATATCGAAAATGTAGGGAACCAGTTAACAAAAATTTATCTGTTACCACAGCTGATTAGCTCTAATAACAGTACTTTTAATAATAGCCATTAATTGTTCGTCTTCAACTCTGTAGAATTGTGAGAATGAAACTTGGTACTGTTTCTGTCATGCCAGAGAAATGTCCTGACCGGTATTCCTGGAAATAAGTACAACTATATATCCTGAAGTTCTCAAGAGTTTAAAATGCTGGCGCCAATCTACTTCCTACCTAAGAGCCGTGGTGTGGGCAAGGAAGGCAGTTATAATTCAATTAAATTCGAAGTGACTCAGTACCTGTTTATGCGACCACTGACTTTTCGTTCGTCTCGGTGCTGCCCACATTGCTATAGGGTCTTTTAGATTGATTTTTCTATGAAAACCCAAACATTTCGGGGGAAAAACTATTTTCATTGTCAGAAAATACTTGAACACACTTACTTCCAATTTTTACCTACATTTTTTCTGTAGCAATCTCTCTTTTTCGGAATGCCGAAAATGGTTTTTGTCCGAAAGCGATGTCATTAAAGATGACTGATCACCATCAAATATAATTTATCATGTCTGTACTTATCCTATCCCGCGACAGACCTCTGAGGTAGGCAGTCAGTTATCCAAGGCAGGACTGGGCCCCTTACATCTATGCAACGAGTTTCAGAAACATTAAACCAAACTGTAACAGAGTGTTGCTGACGTTTTAAGAATATACTTCATAACCATGGTATATTTCTAATGTTAAGGACAGTAGACACCTAAAGGAGGAGTCCAGAATTGTATGTGTTCACATCCGGGTGTATGAAGAGATGCCTACCCACCAGGCTGTCGTAGCTACAACGGTAACCTTTGGGAACGTTTTACACAAAAATGGTATGTTCTTTGCAACAAAAGTGCTTTTTGTCCTGTTACGACACACTGATTAATTACAATAGCACCAAACATAAATTTTAGGTGACATTAATCACATTGTATGCGACAGCAGGGTTTAAACAGCTATTTTTTCACGTGATGGGGGAGCGTACTCCACACCATAACTTTATTTCATCACATATTTCGGTTTAATTACTTCAAATGCCACATTTCGTTCCGCTAACGGAAAATACTTTTCATAATATCCCACGAAATTTGTTTTTTGATTTTCATCTTTACGGGCATAAACAATCGCTAATACAGTATTTGTGACGAACCACAGATGTGTCACATATTGGATCTATTCTTTTTACGTCTACAATTCCCTGGCAAAATTTGGTCACATGTTTCTGAAATACGTTGCGCCTGCAAGAGATGTATAGGGAAAAAAATAGGATACGTACATTGTATTTTTAATGCGATTTTCCCTGCATGGTGTTGGGATTAGGGCAGTGGTTACATCCTAATTCAATATGCCACTCTAAAATATTAGTAGGAAAAAAACCAGCACAGACACTGTAATAACGACTGGACATATATAATGTGTAAAATCATGGAATAAAATAAATTACAGATTTATAAAGTCACGAGGAATAACATTTAAGAGAAATCGAAAACAATAATTCAAAATCGGTTAGGAATATTTTAAGAACAATTCGTATTTAGCAACGTTCTTTACATACCAAAAACTACAACGTTCTTTACATACCAAAAACTACATAGTTATCCACCAAATACGTTTTCGTTTTGTGTATTGTTTGGGCCAAATAAATGTTTAATTGACCAAAAATATAATTTGGAACACGACTTAGTTAATTTTTACTCTCCCGCTATACTTTTGATAATAACAAAAGCACTGATGCACCTAGTAAAGCCCGCAGTTTCAGCCGAGTGGCCAAGTAGTTCACCTACATTGCCACTACCTACACTTGGCGCCACATGTCGTGATCTCTAATTATTTGCTACAGTCGTCAGTTGCTTAGTTCTAGGGCTAACAGCTTTCCCAAACAGGCCATCGTAACTCGAATAGAACAAATAAACCCTTACCGAATATTGCCCAAATTGAGCGCGTACAGAGTTACAATTTACACATCGAAAAATAAATTCTCTAAAGAAATAACACAATGAAATTATGTGTCTGCACTAACCCATGTAATTAACAAGTATTCAGTTTTATTTATTATTTTCAAAATGTACGTGTTGAAGATGGCAATGGACAGTGTCGGCGACGTCAGAATGAAAATTGTATTAAATTTCGTGTTCTGATGTAGGAGCCTTTGCACAGGTAAATCTTGCCAACTTCATACGTCTTTGATGAAAATAAGGTTCTCGTCATTAACTGAGTTATAACTCTCTTCTTATATGCACCTTGTTCCCAAATATCGCACAAGTTAGTGATAGGTCTAAAACTAAAACTATTCACCCGCCATTCTTTTATGTCGATCTTATCTCGGCAACTATCACGAGCAGTTCGATAAGATGTGTCACCTGCGACCTCCTCACACACAGTGCATGTGTTGTAACAAGAGCTATCTGGAACAAGTTACTAAGCAAAATATACTAACTGTCGCTGACATTTGTAGTTCTGCAATCATGATTTGTTTATTTCCGACTAGAATATTACTATTGATCCCTGTATTTGTTGCCTTATATCATTTTTGTTTTGGGTGCTTCCTTTTAACTTTTATGCTACTTAATTTTTTGTATTTTGGTTTATATTTAACAAAGTCTTAGAAGATTTTTTTCTGTGATTGTTTCAGTCTTTGTAATTTTTGCGTTATTATTTTCAGTTGTAACATAAAAATAATTTTGTTGATTATATTTAGCGTTTTATTTCTTTTATACTATTTTTCTTATGTTTTTGGTCATTTCGTACAAATTTTTCGTTTACTTTGCATTTTTTTCACGTGTTTTACGTTTAAACGTTTGCATTAATTTTAGTTTTTTTTATCCTTATCAGTTATGGTACAACTGTAACAGAGAAAGTTCCTTAAACACGGGTTCAAGCCCTGGCTCCGACTAGCCCGGGTTAGGTTTCCCAGGGTTTTCTACCTAGGTTTCGTGATGTTCGAGAATACGTTAATACCAAATCAGTAAATAAAATAAATAAATGGGTTCCATGTACGCCAGTCGATTTCTGTACACTGTGTGCAAGTTATGAACTAGGATTTATTTCCGGTGCGCAGGTGAACGGTTAACACATTGTAGTATATAAGTAAATATATTTAATTACAGTCACTTTTATTGGGTTACGACATTGCTCTGCATTGCTATACATACATATTCGCGCATTGTGACGGAATGTTCCGGCCGGTGGAAGGTGGCGCCTAGAGCTCCTAGCGGCAATGTAACTAACTACTTGGTCGGCGAGAATGGACGGGACAGCGGGCGGCGCCGCTTATAGGTGTTCAGGATAAAGTGAGCATTTTTGAAATCCGAGTAATTTTTTTCGTTTCAGATCATTTGTATTTTCCTGCCACCTTTTAACGTAAACGAAACAACCTAAGTAACAATCATAATTTAAAAATTGGAGGTCTACCATACTCCGAATGTAATGTCTGAGGTCACTCTAAATAGTATTTTTTATTTATTATTTTACAATCTACGGTCTTCAAATGTGCCCACTTAATCGCGAATCACGTACCTGACTATGTTTTGCATCTTCCAGGCACGGAAGCATAGACGATACAGAAGAAAGATAATATGTAAGTTAAAAGGCATGTGTGCTGCCATCCGTGGACATTCCACTGAAACCTTTGCGATAGTAATCGATTGTCTTGCCCAGTTACATCGTAACAATAGATTTCGTTAGTGTATTCTATTTTCAACCTAATGTTAACGTGTTTTTTTTGGGGGGAGGGGGAGGTGGAGATATAGCTAATTTTAGTTGCGCAGTGCAAAAACCATTTTTTATAAATGTCTCCAAAAAAATATTTACGATGCAACTGGCGCATCGAATTACAATTGATTTAAAGTTTATAACCGCCATTTCTAATTCTAATTCTTTACATCGTTACCTAATTTCCAGCCAGTGAAACTGTCACGTAATATATAATTTTATACAGCTCATTTGAATTAAAATCTGTGAATCTTACTTCAGATAGTTAAACACATTATAACACACTTCTTGATCACTGAATACAACCGTCGCAGTCAGGGGCGTCATTTCAGGTTTTTCTAGGGGAGGGGGCAAGATTTTTTTTCTGGCGACAGTGACCTTGTTGCATCTTTTTTATTAATTAAGCATGTATAAATTAGATACTTTAATAATAAAACTTCAGTTTTATGTCCTTAATTTAGCATTATTTACATTTAAAAATACAAAAAATATATTTATACACATAAAATTCTAAATCCAGGGGGGGGCATTTGCCCCCCCCCCACGTAGCCCCAAATGACGCCCCTAGTCACAGTACACAAAATGACAACACAGAATTCACAGAAAACGAGTAAATCACGGCGGGAACCGGCAACACAGCCACGCCGGAAATTAACATCGTCGTTGTTTGAAAAATTATACAATTTGAACAGTTCATAAGCTAGACAGTATTATATGTTACAGTACATTGTAAAAATGATCACTGCCTGTTTCGTTCCACATTTAGTTCGACATATGTTAAGTATAAACTTTTGAAAGCTAACATGACTTTTATTACTCACGAGAGCGATTGAAGCCACAATTATGAACGGTTCATTCGCACTTACGTGCACTACAACGTTGGCACTGTCTCGTCCATCGAAGTGTCGGCCCCCTGCACAGAAGAGAAGGAGCTGTAAGGGCGAAATTGACGCTCGCATCGATAATAGGGTGCAGTGCTTTCGCCCTCGTGCTACCCTATCATTTTAACATTGGAAAAAATTCAGCATAATTTATCGTAGAACCCTCGACTAGTTTCGCATATGTTTAGTAGAATTTGTGATATAGCAGTGTGAAAAGGCCGGTTTAAGCGACGTTGGAATGTTCGTAATTAACGTATGTGATGTTTTTTAATGTACTCGACATTCGACCTCCGAAATGTATCATATTTTCATAGATCTGTTCATTGGGAAGACGTGTAATAGCATAGTCACAAAATGTGTATCGTGGACCGACGTTACTTTGACCCATGGGTGGGTACTTTGGCCCACTTAAAATATTAGTTTTTGGGTCTTACGGTTAACAAACAGATGACTGAAACCATGTGTTTAATAAAATACTCGTTCGATCCTTCTGGTTAAAGTTTGACATTTTCTTCACATAACGACAACGTAACAGCGCTGTGACGCAATGCGGACGCACCTCAGAGTGGATCATAGGCGCAAGTAAAGGATTTTTTTTTTGGGGGGGGGGGAGAGAGGCACCAGGGCGTGTGTCCCCCACATGAAAACCTCCTTCCAAAATCTTACAATGGTGAATAAAATAGTGATAGTTTTAACCAATTGGCTGAAAGAGTTCAATCGTTTACGACGCTGACTGGAATATTGAGAGATTAGTAATATAAGTAATATAAGAAATGCATGGCTGTGTGGAAATATGAAAATACAATTATCTCCCAAAATTATGTTCTAGTTGCGCCACTGATCGGATAATGTGCTTGTTTGTGTATTCAGCAGCATTACAGAAAATATTTACACTATAACCGCTGAATCATTTGTAGAACCCTAGTTAGAATCAGCGTGAAGCTCTACAATGAAATGAAGTTGAGCGTTTGTGGATGTAATTTTACTTTTTACCAAGATTAAGTGTCGTTGTAAATATTATTTCTAACGCCAAAATCTTTCTTAGAACCAATTAATGTTATCGGATGGGCGTGGTTGGCACAGTGGTCAGACCACTCGCCTCCCTCAAAGGCGATCCGGCTCGATTCCTGGCGGGGTCGGTCCCCAAAATTTCGCATGTGGGAATCGTGCCGGACGATGACGCTGGTCGGGGATCTCCTGTTTACCCTGCACCTTCATTCCGGCGCTGCTCCATATATCGTATCTCCCCTCACCCGCGCTTAAGACCTAGACGTTGAGGGCTGACCAAATCTCTTCACTTCACTTCACTGACATCAGAATTCGTTATTTATCTTGTTCATTTTCATGTGTGTTGGTTAAAATGTTTAGGTTTTTTTATCCATATTAATAGTGTGTAATTTATTCTATTCTTTATTTTCAGTTGCTGATGACAGCTGCTGAGAGAAAATTTTTCCTCTTCCAGTTCACTAGTTATTGTTTGTGGACTATAGTTTCCTTACCTGAGAGGATTTGCTTTCATCAGCTCACGAGGTTTTAGAAATTGCAAACTATGGAAAGTGGCAGCATAGTCAAAGATTGTATACATAGCCTAGTACAGAATGTTGCAAAATTGAATGTCAGTATTTAGGGTGAACAATCCTCGCACGTAGAGGAGCAAAATATATGTTACACGAAGTCACGGACATGGGACGGGAAACGCACTACAGCGCATGCGCGCGGCTCTATGTAGACTACTACACTCCATGTACTGTGAACTGCAGCACAGAAATGATGCAAACTCGGATCTACGTTCATACAATATGTTTTGTTCCCTCTAGGTGTGAGGATTGTTCCTCCAAAATATTGACAGGCAATTCTGCAACCACCTGAATGTACCTAGCCTCAAAAACAATACCAGAAGTAGTTAGTTATAACGTGCGTGTTTTGTTTCTCTAAAGGCCTATACACAATTGAGTACTTTAGCATTTGACTTTCCTTTTCCGTTACTTTATGTATTTCGTCGATACAAAATGCAAACGTAAAGTTAAAGTAATGACTGTTGAAAAGCGATTGAAAATCTGTTTCTGAAACGGAAATACTATGATATAAATCATTATAAATTTGCCATAAATTCACATCACGTAAGTATAAAAAAGCCCAATAATTAATATAAATATTTTAATTATTATAACATTTTTCAGACCAAAAGCAACGCCATCTATTGACGAAACCTAAAGTTAATTTACTAATACTTCTCGAACGCTTTTTACCAGGTTTTTCGAGTACATTTAAGACAAACTTATTACTTTTTCATGAAATTCCAATTACTTTTTCATGAAGTTCCAATACTGGAGAAAAAACGATACTCAGAAATAAACATTTTTAGTTTTAACATATATAATCAGCTGGTTCTTTGCGAACGGCCATCTTGATTTTGACATTAGGTTTTCTGTTTATCGAATACGTAAAGTCAAGGCTGCTTGACTTCAGCTTCGGCGACACTATTGTGTACGACTCCGTTAGAAGTCATGTATTGAAAGCTATCGTAAAGTCATGTTAAAGTCAAATGCTAAAGTTTTCAATTGTGTATAGGTCCTAAAGGTGGTTCTCTAGATAGGCTGCCACGCAGTGCCGAAACATGCTAACTGTCGTGGAATAACGTTTGGCGCATTATGCAGACGTTCGCAAACCGCCGTTATTCGTTCCCTAAGTCCACCATCAATGTTTCAGTCTGGTTCATGTAGGCCGCACAGAAAGAGGTCACGTGTTCTAATTAGAGTGAGAGATTGATGCTTCTCAGCGCTAACGCCCGTGTTAATGATGGGGGATGCATACGCCGATATACCTGTTGCCTGCATTATCCTTGTGTCCACTAATCTGCAGTCGCTCATCCTCTCAGCATGTAAACAGGCGCCTCAGAGCACGAAGAATCCAAATTTGCGCACTAATGTTTGCCTCTGCAGCTTTGCAGGACATCATTTCCTGACGCACGTTCACTAACAATAAATGTTTGTGTTCACGTTATCTACTGCCCGTTAGATTTACTACCACTAATCTCCAAACACTCTGAGTATGTTGAAGATAAGTGTAACAGTTTTGTAAAGTTTTAGGATATTTAAGTTCAGTTTGACGAGTCCTAATAATCCGAACCTGACAGCGCCATGACGAAACCTGAAACAGGGTTTTACCAGTTCGTGAGTGAAGAGATTTTTGTCAGTGAAGTTTTGAGCGCTGGTGAGGTGAGTATGGAACAGCGATTAAATGGAAGGCCAGTTATTCTTCGAATTTTGTTAGATTATTCCCACGAACGTGCAATCGGCACTTCGATTAATGACACCTAGAAATATGTATCACAATAATGTATACTCTTTTCTTCACAACCCTAAATTCTAAATATAAACTTCGGCAGATGCTAAACGACAGCGACTATCCAACAATTTCTCTGAAAGTATTTTCATACTTAAATTAATAGCACAGTAGTTATTTTCTTTCAAAAATAGTTTAATAAGTTAACGAACTTGAAAGCGATTAGCGTTTGGGTAGATGTATTTCGCGCGTTCGAGGTCTATGAAGTGCGATAGCAGTAAGGACGACAGTGACACAGCACGCGCATAATGCCTCACCCTAGCAAGTCATCGAACAGGCGTGAAGTCTTCACGCTGGCAACTCGTCTCTACATTCAGTGGTCACCCTGTCAGTTTATAACGTAATGTTATACAGATAAAGGTGTATTGTACACGCATATACATTTTAAGGGTGTTCAAGTGCGACAAAAACATAATTTTATGTATTTATGAAATATTGTTAGTTTTGTAGACGATACTTGTGAGTACAGATTCCTCTTACGAAACAATTTTAACTCGCATAGTTTTCTCATAACGGTGCCACAAAGTCAAAATTTGCTTGTTCTGCTGTCATGCAAATAGTGAAAACCAACCGACCTACTTGAATGAAATAATTCACTGTGATATTACATCCCATTAGCTATGCAATAAAGTATTAAAAATAACATAACGTAGTATTTTGAATTTTTTTAAAAAATCGCAAATGTACAGGAAAAAAGTTGAAAACTCAGCAATTTTTTTAAATACAAAAATAGTTCACCGGATTTTTTAAAAGTGCTTTATTACCTAACCTATGGCGTGTTATTTCACGTACGTAAGTCGATTGGTTTTCACTATTTGCGTGGCAGCGGAACGTGCCAATTTTGACTTTGACACTCCGTTATGAGAAAACTATGCGATTTAAAATTGTTTCGTAAGAGGAAACTGTACTCACAAGCATAGTCTACAAAACTAACAATATTTCATAAAAATATAAAATTATGATTTTATCTCACTTGAACGCCCTTAATACAGGATGCTGCAAAATTCCATGTCAATATACTAGGGAAACAATCCTCACGTGTAGAGGAACAAAAAGTGTTATATGAACATAGGTCCAGAAACGCACCGTTTCTGCGCTACAGTTGGCAATACATGACGTATGGTTGATAGCGCGTTGGTAGGATCATGTTGCTGTGTCACAGTTGTTCCTACTGTCTGTGTGTTAGTGGCGTAGTGTGTTGCATAGTAACATGTTATGTACTGCTGTAATGATGCCCCACAGCAACATGATCCTACCCGCGTGCTATCAACCATACATCAAGTATTGCCAACTGTAGTGCAGAAACGGTGCGTTTTTGAACCTGTGTTCATATAACACTTTTTGTTCCTCTACACGAGAGGATTGTTTCCCTAGTATATTGACATGGAATTTTGCAACATCCTGTAGATACTGTGTCAAGATTTTCATACCTAAAAAGGACCGCCAAAAATAATAACAAAATAATTTTCGTCATTTTATTAGGCCGTTAGAAAATATGTTTTAACGAATAGCAGTGAACCTGAAATGGATAAACATATGTGTAAGGTACTTTTAATGATGCTCCTAAGCAAATGACACATATGTTCGTTGAGTATTTTTCGAATAATCTTGTAACGGCTGAAGGTTTGCATACCGCTCGGCGGCGGCTTGGGCGGACGACCATCAGCATGCCTGGCTGTTTGCAGTAGATTACAAATACTTACATGTTATGTAGTAGAACTATTTAACGTGTTCCCAATGTACAGATATACGAAAAGAAAATACATTTCAGAAAGCAACGTTGAATCCCACATAAAAAATAAAATCACGCACACCGGACACTTTAGTTCCAATCCTTTCGAAGTCGCTTGGAACGGATTTTTTGCACAGATATATCACAAATTCTACTTTATAGATGGAAAATTAGTCAAGAATTCTGCAGTTAACTTTGCTGCATATTTCCCTCTGTTACGGCTATGCCAAGTATTCGTTTTACAGATTTTGTATATCAATCTCAAAGAATCGCTACATTGTTTTTGACACTAATACACATTAATTTACACCCCAAATATTTCGTAGGAGAAATAAACAGTTATATTTGCCCTAAAAGTACAACTTTTTTATGAAAGTAAGCTAAATTCTAGAAAACAAATTTACGAGCGAACTTCGTAACTGCACTCACTCTTAAATTTCTTTTAAAAGCCATTCTATTGAAAATCATCTGAGTTCTTTGCACCTATGTAAAATAAACTTCCGAGCATGGCCTTAAAATGATAGGGTAGCAGGACGACGAAAACACTGCATACCACAGAGCAGTGGCTTGCGATGCGGCACTACGTGTGCGCGTCAATTTCTCCCTTCGCTCCTTCGTTTCAATGGGCGATACGGTTCTCAAGTGGAATGTTCATAGATATCGCCTCATCCGCTCTCATGACTGAAGAAATGTCATGTTAGCTTTCAAAAGTTCATATTGAACACGTACCGAACTAAATGTTGAACAAAACAAACATTCATTACTTTTAACATTTACTATAAGATACGGTAATGTTTATGTTACGATTTTTTTTGTAGTCTTTCAAATTCTGTGTC
Source organism: Medauroidea extradentata (assembly GCA_003012365.1). Classification (NCBI taxonomy): domain Eukaryota; kingdom Metazoa; phylum Arthropoda; class Insecta; order Phasmatodea; family Phasmatidae; genus Medauroidea; species Medauroidea extradentata. The sequence goes on from PNEQ01033142.1 coordinate 54,374, forward strand.
GTAATTTTGTGTAATGCTGATGGCCACCCGCCCAAGCCGTCGAGCAGCTTGCAAACAGACAGATGGTCATATTTATATCTTAAACACAAGGGAGACAAAATGATAGCAACAGCTGTTGTAATTCTATTAGGTTGTGCACGGCGAGAAATGTGCATTTACGTATTTAATAAGAAGAAATAATAACTAACAGTTTATTAAATGATACTTGCTATCATTATTTTTTGTGTTTACTAAAAAAACTTTTTTAATTATTTTTGAGTACTTGAAAGAGGTTACGAAATTCGCCTGTGCTACGTATTTTCTCCTACAACTCTATATGACCACGAAAAGTCACGAGCACGGTCTATGAATGAAAGGCTTACCACATTAACATCATTTATATAAATAATTGTAATAACTGTAACACCACCAGATGTAAACAAGGCAAATCTTCCACTGAATGACTACTAGCGCTCGGCGACGTAAAGGGAGTCACTCGTACTGGAGAGCATACGCTGTGTCAAGACCTCTTCCTCTTCGATCGTGGTCACGAGTTTAAACTCGAAAGAATAAAATTTCTACTAGTGTCGTATTATATGTGATCCAAATAAATTTTACTTTCATAAGAAAGTGTACTTAATCGTACCAATCAGTCATAAACTGCTGCATTACTTAACTGCGGCTTATTATAGATCATACGTACTAGTCTTAAGTTTTAAATGTTTCAATCGTGAAATAGGCTAAGGTTATTTCTACTACATGTTAGAAATCTCAATGTTACTTAGTTTGGTAAGGGACAATTTCCGCCGCTTACTGCGCTAGTTTCGGTAAGGGGTGTAGACCAACGAGCTATATAGTTAACATAGAGGGGCGGAAACGCTCCCAAAGTGAAGCCCAATTGAACGGCTGTTTTGACCCTAGAAAACATGGCGAACAGCAGTGTGGCCAACATTATGTTAAAAATCCGTCATTATGTTCGCATAAAACCCACTATATTCCCGCTAAACACAGGAAATGCCAATAATTATTGTAATATATTATACTGTAATAAGGTTTAAATTAGCATAATCGCTCTTGTCTCTCGACCGGATATGAGTGTCCGCCATTTTATCTAGAGTCAAAATACCGCGTTCAATTTGGATTCACCTCAGAGCCTTGGAGATTGCTGTTTCCATCCCTCTGTGTTTACTATATAGCTCGTTGCTGTAGACTAACCAATCACAGAGCTTTAGTTAATATAAGTTAATGACACTGATGATTCAAAAGACGGAATTGGCTTGTTTTTCACTTCAAAATTAAATTAAATAACTTACTTCTCTCTTTGCCAAATGTAGTTACATTTAATTGTAGGCCTACTACGACCTCGCATTTTGTTACATCCCTTAGCAATAGCAGCGCGACCAGGGGATGGAACTTTTCCCTTGCCAAACTCATCCATAGTAAAGTCGTGAACCTTTCTAGCGTGCAGTAGAGTTAAGCTTAAATCCCTATACACAGTTGAATACTTTAGCATTTGACTTTAACATTTGACGTTACGATAGCTTTCAATAAAAGCATTGCTTCTTATGGGATCGTACACAATGGCGCCGCCAAACGTAAAGTCAAGCAGCCTTGACTTTACGTTTCCGATAAACTGTAAACCTAAAGTCAAAGTCAAGATGGCCGTTTGCAAAGAACAGTATATTATGTATGTTATAATAAAGAATCTTTTATTTCTGTGCATCTTTTTACTCTCCAGTACTAAGAGTTCATGAAAAATGTAACAGGTATGGTTTAAACGTATTCGTAAAAACTTGCAAATAGAATCTGAGAAGTACTTGTTTCGTCAATAGACGGCGTTGGTTTTGTTCTGCAAAATATTATCATAAATGGAAAATATTTAAATAACTGCGTTTATTGTTTTCTATCTTCGTGATATGCTTTTATGGCATATACATAATGATTTATATCACAATCCTTCCATTTAAAAAAAACGGATTCTAAAATCGTTTTTAAACTGTCGTTACTTTAACTTGACGTTAGTGTTGTGTGCTGACAAAATACTTAAAGTAACGGAAACGTAAAGTCAAATGTTAAAGTAATCAATTGTGTGTAGGCCTTGACTAGACTTAACTGGGCGACACGGAGGAAGACGCAATGGCGGCACACCTGTGTGGAGAACCAGGTGGCACGACGGATCCGGTTCGACGCGATACAGGTACGAACAATTATAACACAAGCCACGGAGGACCACTTCTTATTCTTCACCCCAACTGGCTGGAGGGAAGGAAGCTCTTACCCTCACTGGCAGGCTCGGCGAGGACCACTCTTCACCCCTCACCAACCCTATGAATCAAGGCGACAAAATGGTTCCACAGTTTATCTCACAGTCTACTACACTGACGAGTGCACGTTAAGCTAGCATACCGTTAGCTGGGTGACTTTGGACATTTGGCCTTTGGGACTGTTCATTTTTTTTTCTCGCGTAAATGGGAGCCCTTAATAAAGAATATTCACTTGCAATAAATTTAAAAAAAATAATATTGGTGCCCATGATTAAATTTCATTAATATTTTCTCACAGCTGACACACGTGGACAATTAAATTGCGTATAAGTGTCCCAGAGTCACCACACGCACATTAAAGTCACACCCTATTATGGTCGTTATTTCTGATTCGTTGTGTGTTGCCGTTTGGTTGCCAGGTTTTCTAGATTGCCAGTAGGTATTGTAAATTATGCATTTGTTAATATTTTAAGTAGGCTTTAGGCCTATGACTCGTCGGCAGTGAGATCACTGGAACGCGTGTACACACAATTTTACACAAGGACAGGAAGTGAAAGAGGAATCGGTCATGGCCTGTTGAGAAACCATTACAGCATCCACAAGGAGTAGTTTCGGCAGGTCAACGGAAATCTAAATTAGGATGGCTGGAGCCGTGAATCGAACCCGGGTCCTCCCGAACCGGATTCCAACGTGTTACTGTTGTACCACCTTACTCGGGGTAAATTATGTAGTTAAACGACACTCGTACTTGCAGTCCGTTGATTAACGAATTTAAACATAGGATATATTTAATTTCAGAAATTGAGGAGTTGATGATAAGAGTACACTTGTTCGTGTGACATGCTATATCTGAACTCAGCGTTTAAAAAAAATTACATTTGGTAACATTTATTTTTCTAGTGTTTTTTTTTTTTGCGTAAGTTACAGAATAGCGAATCACCAATATAATTCTTCATATAATCGTCAAAACTATTTGTTAAAGCTAAGCTCAAGCATCGTTGTATTTAGACCTGTAACTTTATTTATCAGCTATCATTAGTGTGTGTGTGTGTATTTTATATATATATATATATATATATATATATATATATATATATATATAGAGAGAGAGAGAGAGAGAAAGAGAGAGAGAGAGAGAGAGAGAGAGAGAGTCCAGAAACCAACGCATAACAAGCACACCACGCGAATCCTGGCCTAAATTGGAAACTAAATGTTAGTGGCAAAATGTTGTACGATGACATTTTATATGCTTATATGCACAATGTTGCAACATAGCTCTGTACTTAGTCCCATCTTGCGCTCCACATATATCTTACTTATCTTACTGCTACTGTTCTGACCTGCGTATTATGGATGCAGGTTAAAATCCCGAGCAATCAAAAAATTATTCTACTTTTGCTGACATAACATACAAAAAATAATACCTGGACGTGGAACGCAAAAGAGGACTTTCTCCGTGCAGTGTTGCCACGTTGTGCACGTAAAATGTCGTCGTATAACATATCACTTACATTTTCGTATCCATTGCAATTCAGCTCAGGATTAGCGATGTGTGCATATTATGTGTTTGTTCCTGGATATTCTGTATATCGGTAATTACTCTGAGTAGGCATATCGAACCAGACTGGTTAGGTCTGCTATATAATAATATAACATCGTATGAGGAGGATATCCGAGGCTCAGGGTATCACACCCCGAACTATAGACTTTACGACTGGGCGCCCGTAGGTATCTGCTTACCCTGGAGAACAACAAGAAATGAAGCACTACTATGAAGCAATGCCGGAATGAGAAGGGCGGGAGAAACGGGTGATCCTCAAGAAGTTTTTTTAATTGCTTTCTAAATATCCCGCTTGGTTCACAATTTAAAAAACTAGAAACTGTGCACGACCAGACGCCGTGTGCAAAATTAGTTCACAATTGGATTCTTACTGTTATGTTTAGCCAATGGCGTTTTTTCGACGAATCTTAAATATTCCTTGCTGTATAAAAACAACCGAAGGCCATTGAAACATATTTGAAGTGGAATCGTATTTGGAAATAAAAGGAAATACAGAAACAAAGTTCTTATAAACTACACAGAGTAAAACATTATTTACAGTATAGAAACATAGTTTTTAACATCAAAATTTCTTATTCTAGCTTTGTTTTGTTTGCGTGTATTTTTGGAGGTTAAACCAACATGGCGGGCATTCACAAACTCCTTTGCTGTGATTGGTTGCTGTCTTATATGTACGCACAAGAAATGAAATATTACAATTTCTTATGTCAGCATTTCTATGCACATGACCACTTTTTTGTGTTGTGAATTGGTAGGTAAGAATTTATCTTAGAGTAAATATAGGGTAGAGGGAGTATCCTCTATACAGCTGCGTACGAAATTGTGTGTTCAACATGTGTCACGTGACTTTAGTGAAATATTCGCGGGAAATTTAAATAACATTGAGAGCAAATATAATAATTGCTTATTAATCACAACTATGTTGGGTTATTTTGGTCCCTTATGAATATATGAACTACGGAGAGCATACTACCACATTATCGCATAGTATAATTGGGCAGAAATTTCAGAACGATAAATATAAACAATGTTTCCCGCGTTACAGTTTTCCTTAACCCAGCTGTTTTTAGTAAAATGTAAATACTAGCTACATACTTACTATAAGGTTTTGAACCGAGATCTTGGTGACACCACATGACTAAATATATATTCTGGAAGGTACGCCATGAGTTTCAAACAACACGACTGTATTTTTACGCCGAGAAAACATAAATAAACGACACCAAACTCTCGAGACCATGTTGGACACACATTTGTGACGTCATGTTCCCTCTACTATATGTTACCTCTATGGAATTTATAGAGGTTAGTTCTCGTGCGAACGACCTATGTTCTATGGCAGGGGTGGCCAACTTTTCGAAGCTATGGCCCAAAAGTCGAACCAAATCATGTCGCGGGCCACGATAAAAACTTTCACGTCGACTAATGTTTATGAGCTTAACACTAACGTATTGTTTTATATTAGTATAACAGATAATTGTCTCCACATTATTTAGATAAGGAGCGTTGACAAATATGAAATCATTACATAAATATGTTTGCTGTCAGTGTAAGTAATATTGAAACACTATGCAAATTCTTCAGCTTATGGCGGGCCGTTTAAAATGCAGTGGCGGGCCAGTGTTTGGCCCGCGGGCATAAGGTTAGCCGTCCCTGTTCTATGGTTACTATTATGTTATCAATTGTGATTTCATCTTTACCTGGGATTCCGGCGTACTGGCTAGAGCACTCGCCTCCCACCAAGGCGATCCGGGTTGGATTACCGGATTTTAGTAGGTAGGAATCGTGCCCGAAGATGTCCTTGGTCGGCTTGGTTTTCTCGGGAATCTCCTGTTTCCCCCCTCCCCTTTATTCCAGGGTTTTTCCATACTCACTTCACGTCGCCCCTCACCAACGGTAAAGATCTAACTAGATGATGTGCGCTGACCGAAATTTTTTCACATACTGCATTTTCAAGTGAGATTAGTCTACTTGATTCGACTAACAAGCAAACTTAAGAAGTGTTACCTTCTCTTACTATTTAGGCCTACTCTGCTGCATAGTAGAACAAGCAAAACCGATAAAACCAGCCGTATATAAAATATAATAAGCAATCGTGACACATACACTAAATATGCTACAGAAGTTAACGAGTGTTCCGAACATCGGACGTGGCCTCAACACAGTAACAGTCTTTTTGCTAATATATGTCACAAAATCTACTGTTCAGATTGATACAGAACTAATCGAGGATTCTACAGTTTACTTCGGTAAAGACTTTTCACCGATAAAATAACAAGCTCTCCGCTTAAAGTCCGAGTTTTAATATATTGCCTGCTCATTTACATCAGGAATACATTTACAATGGAGCGATTTACGTATGATGGTGCATTTCAAACACACATAGGCGAATCCAACAAGTAAAATGCTGCTAATACCTACACCCGTCAATTTTTTTGCCTCGTCGACAAATCTGTTGTACACTTGCCACCAGTTCCTCGGAGATACACAATTTATGGTTAAGTAAAATTTAGTAATAGTCTGCGTGGATCAGTGCTGCCAGTAGAGCAGTTTTCATTGATTTATAACCATTTTTACTTATTCTGGTATATGGAAACAACGTCCCACAAACAGCACTGAGAAGATTTTAGCGGTCGGAGAAGGGCGATGTAATAAAAAATAAGAAGCCATGTATTTATCCGGGTGTTTATAGTGCAGAGGTTGTGATAGAATGTCATCGTCTGCTGTCGTGCAGAAGGTGTTGTATCTGCAAAGGCGCGCCAGACATTCACTCCTAGAGGTCGTGACGTATGGAGGAGGGAAGGAGCCTCTAGGAGGACGTGTGGATCTCGTCGATGGTCTGGGAGGCTTCAGGCAGCGACAACGAAGACGGCTGAAGATGACTGAAGAGGGCTGGGACGGCTGAAGACGCCTGACGCTGCTAAAAATGGCTGTAGGCAGTGGCGGCGGCGACGGGCGGGCGACCATGGGCGGGCGGGGCGGCTGGAGGCGGCGCGGCGGCAGCGCCGGATGGAAGCACACCCCACCAGCAGCACTGGAAGTCCTGGGGCGGTGATGGTGGGCGAGTTGGGGCGGACAGGTCCTCAATACTACTGGCAGGAAGGGCACTGGAACTGCCGCCTCCAGGTCAGGTCATGGTCGCCACGTTGTTGTTCCTTCAGTAGCTATCCCAAGTGTATATGCGACTCCACAAGTAAAGGTGAGTTCTTTTAGGTGCTCGGTAACAGTTGGCCAGCATGACGGCGGAGGTCACCGGTAGGCGGTAGTGGTTTCAGAATTTGCGGTCATAGTAAGCTGGCGGTGATCCTCTCATCTGAACTACTCCCGCCTCGGCTACTATACGTGGATATTGATTAGAAGTAAAAACAGGCGGAGTATACATTCCATCGACCGGGGGCGGCACAAGTCGATGAAAACATACCCATGCCTGATATGACAGAGGATCTGCAGGTCGCACAGTTAGCACGTAAGTTGCTCCTTGGAGGTGTGACTGTAAGACTTGTTTATTTTGTGTTAAAATTGTCTCCTTTGTTATTATATCGTCCCTGAAGTTATTTACGAAATCTAGTACTCGTCTGATATTAGAAAGTTGATCAGCATTGTAATAGCGAATATGTCCTGATAGCGACTCCATCTCGAACGTTGATATACTCGCACTGTCTGCCTTCTAATGTTATATTTCTGGAAGTTGCGATTATTCTTCACTGAGCATTTAGGTAAAGTGAGAGCAAAGTGCACAAATGATTTTGACTTCGGCTTCCAAAAATGTTTAACAAAACAAATCCGCTTAGGCATATCTAGCAAGTTATTCTTTTATGGGCATTATACAAATGTGTAGCTTATTTGAGTTGTTTAAGTTATGTTAGTCTACTTCTTAAGAAAATATGGGCTTATTAGATAACTATTTACGGCTTTGTGCATTTGTAAATATGATTGTGTTTGGGACTGTGCCGAACTGTATGTACTCTAAAAATTTGTTATACTTTTAGCAAGGATAATTCCAGTTTTCAAAGAAATTCTTTGTGAAACTGCAAAGGTTGTTCTTGTAGAAAATATATTAACTATAAAATATATTTGTAACATTACTAGGTTCAGTGGCGTAGCCAGGATTCGTGTAAGAAGGGGGTATAAGCTGAGGATAATGTAATGAACATCGACGACCCCTTTAAAACGGAGATGGAGGGGGAGCCGTTTATGTCTACATTTAGGCCTACTTGATTTCAGCAAAATTCATACCGCAGGGGCTACGACTTATAAACAAATTAATTATTTCCGACAAACCCCGAGATAATGATTGACTGAAAAGATTTCCTAAATTTTCTTACAAAGAAAATCCACTAACTTTTCAAGCAAATAATTTTACAAGGGAAAATCTTTATTTACTTTTACAAAGGTCCGGCACGATTTTCATATACAAAAATCCGTATTCACATGTTCTTAATGTCTCAAGGACGGATCAACCCACTTATAACTTAATGAGTTCCAACCTCCCCTTTTGTCCCAAATTGAAAAAAAAAAATTATAATAACGTGTCGGGAAGAGACATGAGACAGATCATACTTCAGACTTCAGACTGGGTGCCAGTAGACGTATAACTCACCCTGAAGTATGACATGGAACAAAGCCTCATGATCTCAAACCTCCTTCCCCCTTAATTTTTTAGTGAAAAGTATCAATTGATTGTGAGTGGTTACATGGATGGGATGTTTGGTTAAAACCATCTGATGCATATTATTTTTAATTTAATATTTCACAATTTTTTAAAACCAAATCCAGGGCATCCAAAGCCTCACAACCTTTAATACGTTAACTCATTAAAGAAAACAAAACTATTTAACAAGTAAATACGTTTAAATTTTTTTAACTGTGACATATTATATCTAAACGAAGTCGATATTGAGAAAATGATTGAGAGTTTCTGTATAATGTGTGGCACCATCAAAATAACATTCAGGGGAAAAGTAAAAAATAAAAAATTGTTGTTAAAATTTTGTAAAGTTGTGGCAGTATCCTGTGGGCTATATGAAAATGAAAACTGGACTATGAACTCTGGAACACATTGTAGACTTCAGGCAGCCGAGATTAGATCTAGGAGAACAGTTCAGGTAGTAACAAGAAGGGACAGAGTAAAAAATGTTACCATCCGGAAGAATGTCGGAATTTACAAATTAAATGAAAAGATTAAAAAGTAGGAAAGAATGAAAGGAGCGTGTAGAAAGAATGAACGATGAACGTATTACAAAACAACTACTGCAGTACACTCCAAAATGGAACAAAACAAAGAACAAACATCAGCAGACCCAAGAGAAGATGGACAGATCAAGAAGTCGCAACGGTCAAACCGGTATAAAGCTTAAAGGGAGAAGAAGAAGAAGACAATTTAAACTAAAATTTCTAAGCTATTATATTGCCAATATTATCACTATGTTTCAGCATTTACAACGCAATACAGGAATGAAAATTGAACTGTTGATGTGTAGTTCTCTTTTCAGCATTTTATAATTTGCTGGTAGGCTACTAATTGCGTCCTAAATAACGTTTACAGTTTCTATCGTCATGACTGTACTGTAGAGCTATAATAGCAATCTTCCCAATTTACCGAAAAAAGAAATTAATAAAAGAATCCAATATTGCGAGTGATGGCGAGCTTTAATTTGCAGGCCTTAGCCTACTTCTAACTTATTTCTGGCCGTAAACGAGGGCGGTGGCCAATTCATATAATCCTGCGTCTGTATGCTTTACACGCTAGCAGTCGTAATAATTCACCAACTTTAATCACAAACAAAAAAAAAAGTTTATGTACATGTTTCTGTAATTGCACAATTTTAGCGGCAATATTCCTTGTAAAGATGCCAGAGAACCAGAGAAGTTGTTGAATGGCATGCTGTGTTTAAAAAGAAAGTGATTTCAAAATTACAACTTAATCAATGTCATTATTCTTTTAACTACATAATTTCACCTCAGTCACACCTAGCGAGGTGGCGCAACGTTAACACGCTGGACTGGCATTCTGAGGGACCTAGGTGTGATACCCTGATAACGGTTTTCCATGCGAAAATATTCCGCGTGTGCCCCTTGTGCCAACGTACGAAAAGAAAACAAACTTCAGACAAAGTCGGAACCTCATTGTTAAGGTTGTTCACGTGGCAAAATTCCAAAATTTATATTTACTTGGCATAGTGTTAGTTTTATATACGTCACTTGTGACTACATTTTCCACTTGTAGTAATTTTTTAGTTCTCATAGTTTTCACATAGCGGCATGTCAAAGTCAGAATTTGCAAGTTACAGGTACATAGGTGTAACAAAAACCAAGTGTCTTGTTCGAATAAAATAATTTACACTGACATTAGATATAATGGACACTATGCTAAAAGATTTAAAAATACACAGCAAAGTCATTTGGTCTTTTTTAAAAATTGCCAAAAATTAGATAAATTTTCGTCATTTTCGGATATCTTTAAAATGTACAAAGGAATTCCATTCTGTGTTTTTAAATCTTTTAGCATAGTGCCCATTATATCTAATTTCAGTGTAAATTATTTAATTCAAGTAAGTCACATCGTTTTTGATATACCTACGTTTCTGTAACTTGCAAATTCTGACTTTGACATGCCACTATAGGAAAACCATGAGAGCTAAAAAATGTTTAAAAGTGGAAAATGTTGTCACAAGTAACGTCTATAAAACTCACACTATGCCAAGCAAATATAAAAAATACCGGACAGCTCTATGCTAATAACAAAGTATATGGAATTATTGAGTTAACTATGGTTATTACTTTTCTGTTAACATAAATTTTCTCTTGTTTATAAGTTTGGCGGACTGCTGTTTTTGCTTTTGTCGGTTATATTTGGTCGTGGCACTGAAGAAAAGAAAGTTTTCATCCACTTTGTTATGTTGGCAGCATAAATCTTGACTTAATACACAGTGGTGTGCTGTTACCTGTCGGCTTGAGGAGGAAACACAGTCAGCGTTCCCGCTTAGTTGGGCGAGCTGTGCGGTATTGGTTTATAGCGTATCTGCTGTAATAGAACTGACAAGATGCAGCGCGGAGGTCGATAGTCCGTTGCCCCCCGGTCGTGTTTTTGGTTCGCCAGAAGCGCTCACCTGCCGCCGTTGAAGCGAAATTCATAGCAGATCGACCAGCGGCAATGCGGCAGTGCAGATGCAATCGTCCGGGTCGCAGGTATTTGCAATGCAAAACGTATCTGGCGGGGGTAATGCCGGCGGCCACGAAATGCGACCGCCCGCTGGCCGCGCACTACTTTCCCCTTTCAGCGCCGGAATACCTGGGTGGGATACGGTTCATATGTTTACGAGCGCAGTTTACAGTTGCCAGCGCGGGGGAATATACCGCGGAGACATACGATGCCGAGGGAAGGGACTTTCGTCTCGGAAGTAGCGACCGCCAGCGATGCCAAATTAGCGTGCAGTGTTTTCATAGTAATCTTCTTTCTATGGGACTTTTAAGGGCGTTGAACCCGTAAAGTTTAATTTTTTTTATATTAGTACTAAACACTGTTCAACTTTTTCACATCAGATAACACGTCATTTCCCCTAATGAAAAAAAATTAGGCCCCATAGTTTTCGCATAATCACTCATCAAAGTCACAAAATGGCCATTGCTGTGTAGCCAAAATAAAAAAAAAAAGTAATTAACAGGATCTGAAAGTCAATGTATCAATGCATTTTATAACATGCTTGGCAAAAGTTAGTTTTGAAATTTTCAGTAGTAGCCGAAAGTCAAAGTTATACAAAAATGTACTCATTTTCATCAATTTTTGAAAAAATACAAAAGTATACTGCTTTGTGTTTACAGAAGTGTCTTGAAGAAGCACACGTCATTTAGTATCAATATGAATTACCTTGTTTCTGCAAGTTTATTATTCTTTATGATTTTGGCTACACCGCAACTGTCATTTTGTGACTTTGATAGGTGGTTATGCTAAAATTATGGGACATAATTTTTTTTTATTTGGGAAATGACATGTTATCTTATGTGTAAAAGTTGAACAGTGTTTGGCACAAATACAAAATTTTTAATTTTTACGGGTCCAACGTCCTAACAGCCTTGACCCTGCGACTTTAACTATGGCAAGTATGACGTAACTTCAAATAAATGCTTCTATATGTCTGTTCTGTGGATGCAGCAGTCTGGAAAAAAGTTTAGCCTTTTTGTGGGATACCTGAACATGTTTATAGTAAGCGTGCCGTGTATTACAAAAAAACGCATAAGTAGAGGTACGTAAATTTCGCGGATTCATCTGGCAGCAGCCTAGACTTGTCAGTCCTATACACCCACTGGCCGCAATCGATTATCTATTGGCTTATAATCTTACAAGCAGGTAGCAAGCGATAGCACTTCACATTATTTCCTTATTTACTACTGGCTTGCTGTAGTCAAACGCGCTTCGTAACAGCCGCCAGCAAGTCACAGACATGACAATGAAGTATACATAATTGGCGTTCAACCTGACCTGGAATGTATCAGCGAGATATACGTACCTCTACGCATAAGCATAGTTTATTTTTATATTCTTGTTTTATTATAATAGATGAAGATATATTTAACAAGTTTAGCTGTTGCACGTAAAAAGGAATGCGCGTGACACGCTGCAACATCGTAATGCTAAAATAAAGTGAAGACTTCTCGCTAAAAAGCCCGCCGACGAGGTCTGGTGGAGGGGAGAGGGGACAAAAGCTTAGGTGTCTGGAACCATAAGGGGCGCGAGATCTGGCAGATTTTTACTTATATATTTCGTCTTTCATTGTTTTTTTTTTTTTTTGAGAAGTCAATGTTAAAATGCCTTCTCTTATACGTAAGGCCACGCTCGTTACAGTAATTTTGAAAATAATTAATTAATAAATACAAGAACATGATTTTCATATCGAATAATCCCTACGTTGCTTTGTCACAAATTTTCAGGATGAGGCACATTAAGTGTCATAAAGAGCAATAGCACTCAACTAATGACCATATCCACAAATGTTTCAGACAGAAGTTTCAGTGTTCGAGAAGGCCGTCACACTTGGCCATCTTATTTTTTTTTTTCGGTGGAGGCGCTGAAGCTTCGTCAAGGTCAACTCCACTTTGTTAAATGGAACCGTGTATCTTTTTTCGATGACATTAGTACTTTAGTTGTTTAGTCATAAAAACACTGCAAAGGAAAGCTGTGCACATTACTGTGTCCTTAATTCGCGATTTCTATACCTTTATATATTCAGTGGTACAGACTATCGAAGATAAAGTGAACACTTTTGAAGACCTGGTTATTTTTCATTTCATCCTACTTATCTTTTTCTGCCACTTGTTCATGTAAACATAGACGGCTAAGTAATTAACACGATATAGCGAATTTACCGTATTCTGTAGTTAAGTCTGTGGCCACAATAATTTATAAATTTTCTCGATGTTAATCTCAATAAGATGGTCTTCATCAGAAGTGATACATTTTACGACTGTCACATCCGAGGTGACTTCTATAGACTCACTCACTTTGGCACAACACCGCTACAACTTCAATGTCGGTTTGGACGAAAATTACCTCTCCGCGATAGGAGATTGCATGCTCTGTTGTTCCTTTTATCAGATTATGATTCGAAAGACTCGCGTAACAGTGTGTGGGAATTGGATTTGAAAATTTTTAAAATCAAACATACCATTTTAGTTACGCAAATATTGTTTTGTGCAGAAACTTGTTCATATAACGGGGTGCCATGTCTACGTGGGTGGGTCATTGATAAAAACCTGCGATACACGCTTAGCTACGGCATGGACTAAAAGTATCTGTGCTAATGTAACATGCATAATGTAATCAAGGACGGGTTGCAGAAATGTCCATATTAAAGTGGTTTCGTCCAGTCTTATTGTGTATTTTGTCTTCGTCTATGCTATTTTACGTATTAGCTGTTTTATTTAGTTATTTATTATTGATATTAATTGTTCCTTTTTTAAATACTAGTATTTGTTTTGGAACTTCGTTTTCGATTATCGTGTTAGTAATCTGAGAGGAATTTGTTATGTTTTTTTTGTGTACTTTGACTATCACTCTTGGCTTGTTATCCGTGACTGATGTCTCATCTATCCCTCTCTTTTTTCCCTTTCTACGAAATAGTACTCAATAGCCTGCGCTCATAATGTTTCACTTAACAATTTAAATACCGGCAATAAGGAACTTTCTGCCACGTTATGGTACATTTCAGCTGAGAAGTCTGCATTTGGTGCGAACCCACCTCTGTAAGGAGTAAATATTTTTGGAACTGACAGTAGTGTACCTAGCCGGTGAGTACCGTTATTTGCACCGACATCTGCTGGCAGGGGGAGGGGTGGAGCTGTGTGTCACGCTGACAACTTCTCTCCCATACCGTCAACATTCCTGCCTAAACTGAGACCAGAGATTTCATAAGGATAGACTTGCAACTCCAGTAGTAAGGAAGGAAACGAAGTCATTATTTTCTTTGCCTGCTGTGGAGCAGCTACTTCACATTTTGTGGCCGTACACTGATTAGCCTTTACGTTTCCGTTACATCATCGATTTCGTCACTACACAATAAAACGTAAAGTTAAAGTAATGATAGTTTTAAAACGATTGAGAATCGTTTGAAACCGAAGTATTGTGGTGTAAATAATCACAGAGTTACCATAAAAAGATTTTACAGTAAACGTCTTGAAATAATTCCTCATTCAATTCAAGTTATATTTGTAAATATTTTGTCACAAAACTAGCAACGCCAGATATTAATGCTAGTCTAACGCATACAACACTAACATTCGAATTAACTTACAAGATGTTTCGAGAACTTTCAATGCATCGCTGCTCCACTAGTCTTCATACGAGCGCTGGTTAGCACATATGCAATTATTTATTTTTCATTTTTATTTACTAACATTTTAAAATTAATGCTTGATGTACTGTCGCCATATGTTACACTGTGACATTAAGAGTGCGTGGTATATAAATAAACGCTATCACCATTAATTGATTTTTATGTTTTTTTTTTCGAAGCCAATATGGATAAAATACTCAATGGCAATCCTAGATAATGGTATTTGCCAACTTCATGAGTAAATATTTATCCATAATACTAATTCGTTACGCGTGATCTCTTGCGCCGCAGTCAAATTCACGAGGTTCCGGCGTCAGAGATTGTACCTCAGAGGTTCGTACCACTGGAAACAATTCTGTTTAAAACCTTGGCTAAAACTACCTATTGTCTAGGATTGCTATTGTTTAATTTTCGCAAATTGGTTTCAAGAAACCTACAGTTATATGTTAACGCTTTTAGCGTTGAATTATGTACCACGCCCTTTTAACAGCGAAACGTAACAAAATTCGATTGATGTGTTTACGTCTCGTTAAACGTTGTTGGGAACCGAATTTTATTTAGGTATTTTATTATTTTATACACTGAATCGACCAAAGAATGCATTATGTTATTGTTTACGTGTGACTGAGGAAAATGCCGTGGGTAGGCATGGTTGCGTTCAAATTAATTAGTATGTTTTTTAAATTAAAGCCTTACAAAAAGGCATCGAAGACACGAGATTAAAATGCCACTAAGTTGCTATTTGAATTCTCAGCCAAGGCTGAAAAGAACCGTACATAAGCCCTTCAACATAGAGCACGAGTAAGGAGTAATGTCCATTCCACATGCCCTACACATTACATTACGGTAATCAGCTATTTTGAACAGTTTATTACGTGCATTCGCTAATTACAGTTAAATTATGAGTATCGTTGTTCGTTAACAAATCTTGACAGTGTACAAATATACGCACTTTTTAATATTATGCTTATTTTTGTGAGATATCTGAGACGTGTTCGTACGCAAGAGTGTCCATTAAAAATGTCACCCTTCGCACGAAGGTAGCGTGCAGCATTTTCGGTGATGAAGTGATAAAAGACAAGTAAACAAGAACACGTTGTATTTATATTGGGCGCAGTCCACTCCCGAAACACTAACTTAAACTTCACCGTAAAAAAATGTATTTTATCCCACAGGTGGGATAGACATGATTCGCCTTAATTTCGGCGTAAAATAACGCGGTAGAGTGCATCGTGCACGAACCAGAAACTTCGCTTACTAGAAATTGAAAACTACGGAGACGTGTTTGTGCGTTGACTTTTTTATAGCTGTTCACGATAACTTTGTACGCTAATAGGTCACAAATGTATTAATTAAAATACGGAAAGTACAGTGGTACAAAAATCTAGAAATCGTCGTAATAAAATTCACGTTTTTCTTAATTTCAATATTTCCTGTAATTTGTGCAGATTGTGCAACGACTTTTCATGAAATGCCTTTGATAAATTTATAAATTTAAACTTTTAATCCAGGCGCATAAGATAATTGTGCCCCGAACTGAACTGTTTTAAATGAATAGGACCAGGAAAAAATAGATCTGGATTTTTTTTTTTTTTTTCGCAAATACAGTCGTATCAGTAAACTTATTTAATGGTATTTTCGTAATCGCAAACTACCAAAGTTATTTCCATAGGATATCTGTTTGTTCAAGTTCGTGAATTTACAGTGTATTTTAACTTAACATAATGGCTCTCCCCTTTGTCCGTAGAGGCGATATTGCGCTAGGCACACTGGCCGGCGTCGCCCTTGCCGGAATCAATGATTTTGTGCTTCAATCACACACTACGCGGTGCCGTTCCGATCACATGCTCGTACCACACCGGCATTCTGAATCTGCCAAGCACGGACATTTCCTCTTGTTTATTTGCTCTTGACTTTGTTAAGGTTAATTCTACTACAGGTCAGAAATATCAACGTTAAAAGTTTGGCACAGGGAAAATTGAGCGCTAGTATCGCTAATGTGTGCAAACTGACCGATCACAGAGCTTTCCTGAATTTTAAGTTATATAAAGTTGATAATCCAAACCGCGAAATTGGTTTATTTTCACTTTAAAATTAAGTTAAATTACTTCTGTCATTTCCAAGCCTATTTCAAATTTATTTTACAACAGTTTCGTATTTTTCTGATCCACATGCGATTGCAGCGAAACTAGCGGCAGAAATTTTCCCTGTGCCAAACTCTCACATTAGGAAACACATTTTCTTTCTAACCTGTACTAGAATTAACCTTACTTTGGGTAACAAGTTAAGTGGCTTTATCTTTACTTTTCTCCTATGAGCCATGCGTATTAGTGTTAGTCTGAATCTTGGCATATTACGTAAATCCGTTCGAATAACTTCATTTTTTCTTCAGTAGCGCAACAAATGACGAAGGCATGGCACATACCACCTCTTTCTAAACTTAGGAATGGGCGCAGGAATAAGAAAATAGATGCAATTTACTTCATGATCGCATGTAAATGGGATTTATAAGTGACACGAAAATATCTTAGGGAGACACTTAATGACTCCCTAAGTTTGGAGGATACCTTAATGTTGCCTCTCTATTAGTTTGTGAGTAGGGTACCTAAAAGCTTGCATTTTCTTAAGTACGGCTTGGAAAAGTCCCCAAGACCTGCAGCGTCATAAGTTTGGGATGTAGTGGTATCTAAAGACTTGCCGTTCCCGAAGTTTTATTGGGGTGCGGGGTTGTATCAAAAGACTTGCTCTCCGTAAGTTTTGGGTAAGTTCCAAGATGCCTTATAGTCTTATAGTTTGCCTCTCCCTAAGTATTGTTGCGTGCCATGTTCCTGGAGGCCAGTGGTCGGCGGCTGTTTCGTAACACCTTGAGGGCTGGCCGATGATTCAAAGCCCGGGTGGCTCATAGTGGGAAAACCGCCGAACCTACGTCATAGATACCTGTCCCAACTGCGTCTTAACCCTTCGAGGGCGGCGGACGTGACTGCTAGCACATCCGAAACATGAT
>PNEQ01033143.1:0-56619 GCA_003012365.1 Medauroidea extradentata
AATAAACGTAGCGAGTGTAACACATGCACGGTGTCTCGTACAGTCACAGAGCGTCAAAGCGGGTAGTACATAACACAACACAACAGATGTTTTCACTGGCTTGTTGTCGCCAGGTTGCCTGCCTACCCCTGTTACTTTGGTGCACCATTGCAGGTATAAGGATGCATTTCCGGACATGGGTTCCTTAATCAAATATGTTACAAACATGCACATCTACCATCTCTATCAAATATGTAACACTTATTCTTGGCCACCCTGTATAGGCTGTTGAGGATAAACTGAGCATTGCTTTGCTTACAATTTTCTGTGATCCATTATTTTAATTACGAAAACTTACATGTAACTAAAAACTAGTGTAAACATTTCACAACTCGCAAAACTTTACTTTTGTAGCCCCAATAAATGTATATTTCTTATTATTATAAGTTTTTGGAAGTGCTCACTTTAACGTGAATCACATACGTACAGCAAAACAAGTCAGTGTTTCTGTTCAGTGGCACGAATGCAGTTAATAGTTTACCCAATTATATTACAATTTTATGGATGAGGTTAGCAGAGAGTGAATATGTATGCCTGCCTTTACTGGTTTATCAGATAATATATGGGTCTGCAAATGGGTGTTCACGTTAACATTGGAATCTTATTCCCGAGAGTGGTTTCATATTCCTTTGCCGGACGTCAACCTAGCTTGGTATTCGGAACTATTCGTAAATTTTTATCAGTTTGGCCACTAGGCAATTTGTCAAAACACTGCTCTTGATATTGGTCAGTCAGGCAAAAACGACTGATTACAAGATAGATATATTCCTCCCTCAAGTTTATTATATATTTGTCAATTTGTCAAGCACGCGTGGAACAGATACGGAACTTGCTTACGCTATTTTCTTGAACGTATTTTGGAAGTAAAAAATCCTCACGTGAGGGAAATATTTTGCTCTCATGACGGAGTGATACGAAACCTGTTTATTGTAAACAATTTTCACCACGCGTGCGAAAAATTGTTAACTAATACACATTCACATGAAACTTGCTATAAATGGTTTATTTTTAACGTAATTTACACCAAACGATCCATCGATTACAGGTGCGCCTTAATGAAATATGATTATTTCAACAATATCGCTTCTTTTTTTTTTTACCAGTAAGTTGATCGTAAACAATTTCGCGTTTCGACGCGTTCAGTGCGGAATTTATTACATCACATCAGAATTCGATAATTTTATGTGACGAGACCTACTTATTTCTGCTGACTCAGATAGTTTTTTGCTAATACTCATGCTTTAAGAATACATTTTACGTGCTTTGTGCTACAGGTATAGGTATACTAATTTTTCGCATACTTTCAGTAAAATTTGACGTTTCTGGGGGTACGACTTTTTATGTGTTGTAGATGTTTGATGATTTGTCAGCAGATATATTTTAGTCCTAAAATGAACTAAAGATTTAAATTACACCATATGTAGACTACTGTGATTTTTTTTTTGCGTTGTAACACACGTTATGTAATTAAGAGTAATTGCTAATAGCTAGCTCTCAAAATTTACTTAGTTATGCTAAACATAGTAGGAAAGTGTTTCGTGAGTAAAAGCTGCAATAAGGCGAGCACATTTGAAGAACTACTTATCTTCTTTTGTTTAGTTCAATTCCTAACTTCCCGCAACCTGTCAATAAAAACATTTCAGGAAATATAAGTAACTAAGGGTGGTATTCATAATCATGTCTCAAAACAACGGCTTAACCAAGACGATCTTATTTCTTAAGCAGCACTTTTCAACCCCACGTTTCATAGTCCACGAATAAGACGATATTCGTCAAGACCACGCGCTTCAAGAAGAGATTATTTGGCGCTACTTCCGGTTTGACGATGCACGAACTTAAGATGGCCGAGAGTATACGAACGATCCCGAACACTCACGAACACCACGCAATAAGTAAGGCGTTTTCGAAAAAATACCTGCAGCTTTTCTTGTTCATGTATCAAAATGCGTTGTTATCAATGATTAGCCAAGCTAGATCAAATACAAGCAATTAATTAGTCTAGTTTGCATTTTGGACGCTAGAAAACTCCGCTCGGAACACGTTTTAAGAAAATCAAGTTGGAATTGTTAAATTTAACTACACTAAGGCTAACTTCGTGACTATTCGTAAGCGAGTAATAAGGCCTACTTCTAATTTTAAGAAGAACCTTCTATCATTTAAACAAAATATTACTATGCCAGAGAATTTTGTAGTAAGTAAATTGTACATATTTGTAATAAATAATTAGAGGTTCATTCCACTATAGAGTTATAACATATGTTTGCTAACATAAATTCCTAATAATAAAATCCTGTATTCGCGGAGAAGAAATCGACATAATCTTTAAATAAAAAAATTAAAGAATTTTGCTTGTCGACAATCAGGGCTGCTACCAAAAATACATTTTTAACTGAAATATTGAATGAAGTATTAAATATAATAACAATTACAGTTAATTAGTCATACATGTTCTCGTGATGTAGTTGGATGAGCAAGTGAACCTATACACTGTCATATAAATGATAGGTGTTTATGGTTCGATTCCGAACACTATCAATATATTTTTATTACTGTGTATGTTAGTAACTTACATATCATTTAAATGTACACAATATCTTTAAATTAATATTCAAATATTTGTAGTATTGCGTAGATACATAAATACACACATAACAGTGTTGTAACTTACACGTCAGTTGTAAAGGTTTAGTATGCAATTTAAGGTTATTAATTAAGTTATTACGATTGAAAATAGTGAAATTAGAATAATTAAAATTACTTTAGTGATTAAAAATGCTAATACACAACGTAGAAAATTTAGGAGGTAGTCGGGATCGAACTCTAATCACAAAAAAATGAATTGGAAATAATTTTTCTGCCTATGCTTTACCTATTACCTTATGACGTTCGAAGATAATTTTTAAGTTTGTTAATATTGCAAATTGTAGCAAACAAGAAGTGTTATTCGTTTCATGTAAAATATCCTTACAATTCAAAATAAATTATATATTTTGTAATAGGTATTTTCACTGTTTCTTTTGTCAAGTTTTTTTATCTCTAACGGCAGACTGGAATTGCAGCAATAATATTACGAGACAATTTTTTGTGTTTCGGGTGAAATAAATGAATACTCTGTATACTAGAATGGTTGAGTCAAATTCAAAATTCAATAGGCGTCATCTATGTAACGTCTTATATGCTTTACAGTATGAATACAGTTCTTATGAGGTTATCATTATTCTCTAATCTCTGTCAATTTACAATTCTTCGAGACGGTCTTCAGTCACCTTGGCATATTACATGATGAAGACAATCTTATTCCTTTACTTAAGCAGGTGCTCGACGACAAAGATATACAGTTCGGAAATTGTGATCTCAAGCACAGTCTATGCAACATGAAGGCACATTCTTAAGACAGATTGTCTTGATGGAGACTGTCTTGTTAGCAGACGCTTGAGATCAGCTTAAGCAGTGACTATGGAAGTACTATAGAACTTAAGACAGCTAATAAGAACATCTTGATGGAGCTAGTGCGAAGATGTAACTATGAATACCGCCCAAAACTTCGGTATAAATTTCACATCACTCAAAAGTAACGGCCGAGGTTATTATCAAATATATTTTACGGTAGTCATTCATGACGAAACAGCCTTGAAAACTTCTAGCTTTAACGTGAGAAACATAGAATAATTGTGTCTTTTGCTAAGTCATTTTGTCCACATTGATCGAAAACCGAAGAAACATATATAACTCGGTTCTCATCATCTACGAACTGAACTCTTTTCTGTTAGCGAAAGTGTAAGTTTTTCCTTTGTTCTTTCTTCTTCGTTTCTTTCAGCACTTGACTTTCTCTCCAAGTCCAGTCACATAACTTTCCTACTTTTATTTTGCTAGGTTTCTGGCAGTCTAGTGTTCTTTGACTTTTCTCTTGCTTGCCACCTTCGTTGAGTGTCATATTGTTTCTTTACTCTCTGACGGATTGTCTACTCTACTACAGGCGTCAAGAAGAGGGTGAACGACACTTTTTCTCACGTAGGACAGCCGGTTGTTTTATTCCATTCGTAATTTTATGAGAACGAGTCTGATAAGCTCCAAGATTTTAATTACGCAGGAGCTTCGATAGTGACCATGCAGTTTGACTTAACCATTTGCAAGTCAACGTTTGCAATAAGATAAAAAAATTTTCTGTAAACTTTCCTTGTCTGTAATGCTTAAATCCATTTATAACTTTGCAGTGGCAGGTATTGTTACTAATAGTACATATATGATTTGTTCTTGGCTGTAGATTAAGTGCTTACATATACTGTGACATAATTCAATGAATGCAAAGTGGCATATGTACATTATTTTATCCTATGTGATGTATTTGTTATACTCCTTGGCCTACTCTAACTCCGTATTTTATAACTTTGATCTATTTTGTTAACAATATTTTTATTGTTATTACTGTTAGAATGTAACGCGTTTACATCACGAAAAACCCCTAAATGTATTCATAAACACTTGTGACATTCAAAACGATAAATAATGCTCTTTTTACACTTAGAACAATTAAACAAAAGTGTACTTAAATGCTAAGTCATTTTGAACGCATTCATTCATTATTATGCTACATTCTTACTATGCTCATTATTTGATTTGTAATGAAATACATGTAACAGAATTACTTTGCCAAAATTCAGTCTTTAAAATATGCTGGTGATTCTGTGTTTGGTAAATGTGGGGTGAACATCACTTTTACAATATTTCAATAACTTTTATGTTACATAATTATTTTTGTCACTCTTGGTTTAGGCCTATATGGAATTGCTCATTAATTTAATATATTCTTTTAACATAACCTTCGATGAGTCGAACATAATAGAACTAGAAATTGTGTAATGTTGCTTTATGAACGTTTCTTCTTGCTCGAAAACAATAACTTTCTTCAGATTTCTCGCAGTTATGCAATTTTTTTCCTTCCTCTTTCTCTTCTGACTTATACTCCGCTAATAGCTATACGCATTCCACCATACGATAAACAGTTAACCTACCCTTCCCTTTAGTGATGTCTCTGTAACAGGATGGCTTCTTTGGTTGTCTGTAATAACTCGTGGTGAACGCTGAGTTTTTACTGCCAGTCACGACTGCCCTATCAATACTTTCTGTTTGCACTAGCTACTGGATCTTATGTCCTAATGATCTCAATTCATTCTACGAGAGGTTAGACCTTACATACCTGCCTGTCCATCTACCATATACCATTTACCTCCTTAGAGATTATACTTATTTACATTTTATCAAGTGGTGACATGCATTACTGTTGCTGAGAAAATTTGTGTAAGAACTACCTAACTATTTCAATGTATAACTAATTATAGAAAGGAAACGTTATAATCTGCACGTAATAGATTACAGCACAGCAGCACACTGTTTTAGCATGTGCATAACATAGAACTAGCTACATACACGGGAAGCTATTGTTGGTATAAAAAAAAAAGAACTTAATTATAGTAATTAATTACAGGAATAAATTCACTGAATAGAGACAATTCTCCGTAGTTTCCGTTAAAAATTAATTACATTTATATTCAGTGTTATTTTTCGTGAATATATATTTTTCTCAAGAAAATAATTGCTATAATTACTACGTATTCATAATGTGTTTATGTTACGCTAAGTCATTGTGGTAAAACAAGTAAGCGTTTGTGTTTATAATTCATACACCGTATGTGTACTACTATACTCACGGACAAATTGCCAAGTCTACTTACTTCCATGGAGTTGGTTTAAAATCTAATAATTTTTTTGGAAATAATTTGGGAATGAGATAGAAGGTACCTGACAGCCAATAAACTCAATAATACAATAAAATAAAGAAAATTAAATTTTCGGATTTTAAATTTATCATGTAATGGTAGGTGAGCGCAATTCAAAGTATATAACCAACAATAAATTACAACATCAAGCTAGCTACGTAAATGTACCACTTGATAGTTGGTCACCACGGTAGAATGTATGATTATGAATGAAGTTCGTTGAGACTGTTGATAATTTTACACGTTTAAAAACCCAGAAATCCTACACGTTCACCAAGCTATTTCAGTCGGGGGCTAGAGATTCATTATATCTAGGAGTCCAACTTGTTTGCAATTAATATAAAGTTCATTTCCTGTTCTTGGTTAGATTAGTTTTCTGTAACTGAACTAGTATCCCTACATAATGGCATGTTACAATACATTCAAGCTGACGGTCGACAAATGTTTAAATTTACTTATTTGTGTAAATTTGGAAATAATGCTACACTTAAGTTATGCAGCTATTAAATTCAAAATTTCTCGAGGGAAATTAATCTCTATCTAATTGATGAGTTGCATATTTCTAGCCTGAAGGTACATGTTCCCGTAAATTAAAATTGTAGAATTTTTCGTGACGTTATTTTTCGATAATTATTTAAAGGACCCTTTCTGCTAGCATTATGTAACCCAGGTATACGTCTATGCTTCCACCTGTACTTTTATTGCTGGTAGCTTTGTTTATAATGCCAGGATAATTTTAAGTTAAGGGCGCCGCCTACCTATGCGTTAGAGCCTCAAAAGGTACGGAGCAGTACGGTCGACCTTGAAGCGCTCGTCAATTGCCGCGTCGCCTCAACGAGCCAAGCGCTGAACTAGCGTGCAAGCTTCCCGCAGAACGGTGTTTTACTATGGGACATTAAGCGGTGACCATATAATTTTATTGGCGGAAAGTCTGTAACTAAGTTCAGTGCAAGTCGCAATCTGAGTTTCACATACATTCGGTTAGTACATTTTGAAGTACGGAAGTCTGAAAAGGCCGTTTTTAGCCATGTTGAAGGGCTTGGAAACAGAGTTTTTAATGAGCATGGCGTCTTAACAATGAGGTTCCGACCCTGTCTGAAGTTTGTTTTCTTTTCGTACGTTGGCACAATTGCCACACGTGGAATACTTCCGTAGAAAAAACCTGCTTACGAACACGCTGCAACGCATTTGAAGCGTGTGGTAGGCGGCCCCCTTAAGTAACGCATTTGATTTCGGCCACAAGAATTAGTTTTCTGAAATTTGACTTGTACTGGAAGTAAGCCTATAAGAACATAAGTTATTTTTTTCTGGTTAAATACTCCTGCGCGTTTTTCCAGGAAACCACAGAAAAGGTGGTACGCTTTTTGTTTGTCGGCGTTAGCTGCGATGTCGTTTGTTTTTATTTTCTTTGCAACGTGAAAGGATTAGGTCTAGTGCTTCAGATCCACACTGGAGTGAGAAGCTGTGTCGTCAAAGTGCCTCTACATTATATATAAGGGTCAGAGAATTTCGCAGAAGATTGTCCCTTCTAGATTCTTTTTCTGCCCGTCAGATAAACAAATAAAATGTCTGATATTTGCAACCACACTGTTAAATATACGCTCAACAATTTTTTTTCTAGTTTTGCGGAATATGGATGACCACTTTTATAATCGCTTAAATATGTTCCAAGTGGGGAAAAATTACAATTTTATATTTGCACAAAATAGTGTTAGTTTTATTGACGTTTCTTGGGAGAGCATTTCCCTCTTACAAAAAATTAGCGTAGCCAGTTTTACCATGACGGCATTTCAAATTCAAAATTTGCGTATTTATACGTTACACAAAACTTGAAAAATATAAACATAATGAAATGAAATAATTCACACTATAACTACATATCACGGTCTGCGGTAATACAAACAAGTCTTTGTATTTTAAAAAATTTTTTAAATTTGTTAATTATTTGTTAACTTTTAGCAATTTATAAACTACAAAAAATATTTTATAATGGGGTTTTTATATTATTCAAGCCGTTGACAGTAACATGTGGTTTTGATGTTTTTTTTTTTTTTTTTTCATTTCATTATGTACTGGTTTAGAGTTTTGTTTGAAGTGAAAAATGCAAATATTGACTTTGAAACGCCATAATGGAAAAACTGGTTGATCATATTTTTTTCATAAGCCTTTAAGCTGCTGTTATAATTTTCCAACTCTGCTAAAACATTTTTCTCTCTAACATAAGGCTGTTAATTTAAGGAAATAACGCTCGTCAGATTCAGCGTTTACGAGGTTCCCGACAAGGGAAGAAAAAAAGTTTATGTATTATTTTTAATACCGCAAGCGGGGGTGACTTTGGCCACGTGGTGTAAATTCGGGATACTTTCATACTACTTTCACTTTTTATTATTGGTAACTGTGTGTAAACATTAATTACATATCATTTGGATGTCTATGATTCGGAATTTATCGCAAGTAAATTTCTTTATTCAGGACTACAATATTTGCGAAAAATAATTTTTGTAATTTCCCAAAGTCACACCACGTGTTCAACGTTATTCCCGCTTAGGGTGCATAGACTACTTTTAAAATAACTCAAAACTCCGAGAGGAGATGAACTGGGATACGTTACAAATTTTTCCGCTGATAAAATCACCCAGTATAACGTTAGTTCTGCTAGGTTAGAAAGAAAATGTACTTTCTTGTGGGAGAGTTTGGCACAGGAAAAAATTCAGTAGTTGCAAACTGTTATAATAAAATACGAAACCATGGAAAAAATTAAATTTAACTAGGCTTGGCAAATCGAGTAGAAATTAAATTTGATTTTAAAGTCGGAAAACGAATCCATTTTGGCTTTCATACTATGTTCATGTAACTTAAAATTCACAAAACTCTGTGGTAGGTCAGTACCACGGCCGTAGAAGAACAGGTCTGGACACTCGCCTATCTAACAATGTATTTTACTTGGCCCCCTTGTTGTTTGGCTGTAGTTCGTCAAGTTACCGAGAATGGCGTACTTTTTGGCACTGTTTTCCGGGCGGTCGGACTCAAACTCCGTCCACTTTTTTCCATTGTTAAATTTATAAAGTAAATAAAGATTGCTGGAGCCTTTTCTTAAATTTGTGAGCGAAGAAAGTATTTCATAAATTGATAAGAAATACGTTTTGATCAATTGTTTATCTTAGCGGAAAGGAAGTGGGCGGAGTTTAGTCCGACCGCCGTAACATCAGCGCCAATAAAACACAATATTCTCGGTAATTTGGTGAACTACAGCCAGACAACAAGGGGGTCAAATATCCAGGCGAGTGTCCAGACCTGTTCTTCTACGACCGTGGTCAGTACACACGTCTTACAGATACCAGCGCTCAAGCGGCAGAAATTTTCCCTGTGCCAAACTTTTAACGTGGAGTCTCACGTTTACTTGTTTGTTTAGTTGTTCAGTAGCCACCGCCGAGGGCGCTTCGGTGTTTTGTATCCTGCATCGGGAATTCGGTTCACGTTACGTGTTTGTGCTGTTATTGAATCTGCTAGAATTACCGAGTTGTCTTGATTATTGAGTGTTTTTGAATTACGTTGTTTTAGATTCTTGAGTATTGTTGTTGGCCGTACACCTCGTGTAAATTATTTCCTTAAATGCTGTAATATTTGTTTTAGAGTATAAATAGAAAATGTTTGTTTGAAGAACCAATTTAATGTATGTGTTCTTTAACATTTCTGCCCTAAATTTGCATTATTTGGTAAATGCAATTTGTAATCAGTGATAGAAAAAAATGGATACTAATTTTTTTCGATCACTGTTTACAAATTGTATTTAACGCATAAAACGAATTTAGTGCAAACATGTTAAAGAACACATACATTTAGTTGGTTCTTCAGACAAACATGTTCGGTTTACACTCTGAAACAAATATTACGGCTTTAAAACAAAGAATTTGTGCATCAGGCGTATAGTGGAATCTTAACTGTTGGCCATGAAAATCATGTAAATCAGTATACTTGTTCGCTGCGTGACTGTAGAGGCGACAACGCACTAGCTTCACCTTGTCATGGACAAGCTAAGAGCTCCGTTGACCACGTACCTCGCTCGCACAAACAACGCCCACACGCGGAAGAAAATGTAGGTGTACTTAATCGCGTCACGGACCCGCATGATTACGGAGGCAGAATATTCGCCGCACACAAGAAGCGCGTACACACAAAGGGAAATAAAAAAAGATAGTTTTTTTCCTTGTCGCCAGTATTGAAGAGTCCACCCTCTTCCTCCCGACTCTTAATCTGCCACGTGTGTTGGTCGTAGGATCGGTTGCAGGTTCCCGACGTTGTTAAGTACCACCACGCGGAAAGAGGACGAGTTTGTTTTTAAAACCACCATTTTCCCCTTACCTGATACCCCGACGAGGGAATATTTTTTTTTTTGTGGCAGAACAAACAAAAGGGAACAAATATGATGAATAAACGAATGACGAGAATAAAATACGGTTTAAACGTGTCCCATCTACGCGGATATTTTTTTTTCTCATTTACATAATCTTCGCCCGGACGCCACACGCTCGCCTAGGTATTTTTTGTTTGCTAGTGGAGGGTTGGATTTAGGGTTGGTTTAATTTCTACCGGTGGCGAATGTAACAGAGTAGGACGGAGTTGCGAGGTTCTGTCGACGGTGGAAACACACCAACCATCCTTCCCTTACCACCCACTCCAGAAGGTATGTTGCCTTCCCCTCTGGACACGCGCGGGCCTTCCTCATGCATACTCATGCCCCTGCTTTGCCCCGGGGCGTTCATCAATTAGGGGTCCACCAACCGGTGCGCGGGTGGGAAGTTTAGCGAGGCGGGCGTGGGAGGGTGGTCCTTGTGACGCAGCAAGCACTCTTTTGTCACGTGACGTTTACTACGGGGCCCGCGGGTCCCGTGCGACTTGTTTGCAATTCGTTTGCGTCGGGACGTTCTTTTTTTTTTTTCAAAGGGACGCCGAGAAGAGTCTCACTGGACTGCCCACAGGCGAAGTGGTGTAATGGGTGTGGATGTTTTTGTGATGGTGAGAAGGAGGGGAGAGTTTATTTTACGACGGCCACTGTAAAGACAGTGGAACGATATTCTCTTCCGCGTGTAACAAGCCACTCCTGCCAATCCTCCTTTCCCGCTCCCAGGGTGGATCTAGGGGGAGAAGGACAGGGGGTCCGGACTAGAGTGGGCGCTAGTGGTGCCTAAAATTTTTACTTGGAAATTAAATGTAAATGAGAGTAAAAAAGAATCAAATTCTACCAACCTTTAGACTTTTACTAGTTTTGTATATTTATTTACCTTGAACACCAATGTTATAGATACAGTATGTATAATTAGAATGCACACTCGAAACACTGCTGATCGTATCTAGTAAGTACCGGTTTTATGTATTTCTACTAAAATTTTATACTGTTATTTATAACTCGAGTGCAAAACAACGTATGCAAGATACGTTTATTACTGTTGAGTTGATTGGACTGATGGTGAAAGAGGGTTTGGGGAGGGGGGGGGATCACAATTCTTGCTCCGGGCGAAGGAAAGTCCTTGCCCGCCTCTAACTATATTGGAACGAGAAAGTATCTCGTGTCCTGCTGCAAAGTTGCAGTCCGGCCACAGGAATCCTTCAATAAGCGAGGAGGCGTGGTGACAGGATAGTATACGTACATAAGCGAAACGACAATTGACATACCAGTACCCAAGCCGTTTTTGGCTACAGGGGTCCTACTGATGACTATAAAAGGTTTGGACGCACAAAATTCCCGCTATTATATGATAACAACCTAAACTTCACTGCCGCACGTACAAGAGTACAAACTGTGATTCAATTGCTCACGAGATTCTACGTGATGTCACTTACTCCCGTGACCATGGAACTTACAATTACTTATTCTCCGAAGCTAGCCACGGCATTTTCGAACGAGATTGTAGCCTTTTGTAAGTCTGTTGTCAGAAAACAACTCGAAATTAGGAAGTTTCTATTTGTAGGTGCAGTGAAGATGACATTGTTTTATTGACTGACAGTTGAAATGACTCAAACGGACAAACACAAATTTTACACTCAGTCACACCTGGGAATCGAACCCAGAACCCCTCGTACCAATATCGACTGCTCAACCAACTGAGCTACGGGGGATCGGCTCCACTGGACTATTGCAAATTGCAAATACTTAAGAGGCGCAATAGTGTGATTCGGTTGTAAGAGAACGATTTTGTCATGGAAACGCTTGTGTTTGAGAATTTACTTACAACAGTTAGGATATCAGTTTACTTGCAGTTATTAGTAATATCGTAATAGAAGTTTTAGCTAACATATCAAACAATGTTGCTTTTAAAGTGCTTGTTCATTTACAATGTTATGTTAAAATCAAGTTCGATCATTATTGATGGACATTTAGAAAATATTTAGTGAATTAAGATTGCTAAGTAGAATTTCAATGCAATATCAGCTTAGTACAGGGGACAGGATGCTTGTAGCTTATCACATAACCAAAATTGCTATGTAAGTGTAATTAAAGTCGAACATAGCTTTGTCGCAAGCTTTGTTCAAGCTTGCAGCAAGAGTTTTGAGCAAGCTTGCTATGGGAAGTTAAATTAACGTGAAATGTAAACTGGATGCAAGCTTGATTCAGGCTTGCAGCAAGTCTCGTGAGTAAGCTTGATATGACAAGCCAAAATCAAGTGAAATGTAAACTGGCAAGCAGGCTTGCAGCAAGTCTCGTCAGCAAGCTTGTTACGGCAAGCCAAAATCAAGTGAAATGCAAGCTGGCGTTACCTTACGTCCCAGACAGCAGAAAAAGCTTACTGCAAGCTTGCTGCAAGCTTATCCAGGCAAACCAGCAACTTTGCAACAAGTATGTCACGACAAGCCTGAAAGCTTGCTGCAAGCCTGCTGCAAGTTGCCTTGTTGACACTTTTTTAAATTATTGGTAGCTTACATTCTAAACTTCATTTTAGGTTAACTTGTAAGCAATCAAGCTTAACACAAGCTTACAAGAAATTTAACTGCATTTTTCTTAAATACACTTGCAGAAGGCTTGTCATGCAAGCCTGCAAGCTAAAAAATACTTATGCCAGCATACAAGCTTAAGTAAAATGCAAGGGTTGCAGTAATCCTACCGAAGCAAGTTTATAACTGCAAGTTAAATGCAAGGCTTGCAGTAAGCTAACATGTTGTGTGGGCAGTAACCTTAAGGTGGGTTTACAATTTCAAAATTATGGTACAACTTATGCTTTACGTTGTATACGGAAGTTCTGAAACTACGTTTTAAAATGCGATGGTTTTCACTAGTTTTTAGCAGGTTGTGTGCGTGGGTGGAGTTTCCTTAAGGATTGAACGAAATAGTTAAATTTTATATCTTAAATAAAAGTTATGGGACGCAGCCAACAGGGGCGAAGCATATCCCATCTACGACGCAGAGTAATAGCATCAACGGTCCAAATTATTAATAGTTATACCTCTGAGTTTTTCATACATTCTCACCGATCCCTGTCTCGGTGAATATACTAAACAGGATAATTTGCAAAAAGCCTGTCAATCAATCATTTACCGCCAAAGATGTAGTTCATATCACCACCTTCTGATGGCGGCAATGTCGCTTGTTTCCATTGGCTAGAATTTTAACTTTACGATTTCATTGTGAACTGTTTTTACTTAATTTGTGTTTCTGTGTGCGCTCACCGCATAATTCTTATAAAGAACAATTTTTTAAAATGTAAACCCACCCTTATCTCTGATAGTATAAGAGTTTTTTGTTACTGGCACCATTACACGCCAGATGTACTCGAGCGAATGATATTAAATACAAGAGTGGGGTAGTCTATACAAATAAAGCATATATTTTCTGGAAATAAAATGTCTAACGACTGTAGCTAATTTCGCTAATGGCGGCGTGGCAATGATAGTGTCAACTGCATAAATGTTTACATAAAGATCTCCTTCGTCGTGATATGTGGATATATTTGATGTTGCAGACCTGGCCACAGTTCGGGCACATCTTCAAGTACACAACAATTCATATCCAGACTATTGCTACTAGCAGCTTGACTATGAATGTCGCATAATTTGTCCCTGATGAAATATGCTCCCTTTATTGTTATCTACCTCATCCTGCCCCATGTTATCATTTGTTCGAGTACAGCCGATATACTATTCAGTGTATACAGTATTACCAAAACTAGAAGCGTCTGCAGTATTATTTTTGTTTGATTCTGTTCTCAAAAATATGACTCATACAACGGAAGGTAAATTATTTTTACAGTGCAGTATTTTCCTTCAACAAAACAATGAATGAAACATTTGTATTGTTTTCACAAAAGTTTGAAATGCATGCAGGCACTTTCGCTTCTGAAATATAAACTAAACATTAAGAATTGCTTCCAAATCTGTGAGAATGCTAAACTGGAATAGTTTAAACCGTATGATTTTTAACCCCCGGACTCAAAAAGAGGGATGTTATTATAAGTTTGACGCGTCTGTCTCTGTATCTGAGTGTCTGTCTGTGGCATCGTAGCTCTTAAACGAGTTAACAGATTTTGATTTTTTTTGTTTGAAAGGTGACTTAGTAGAGGGCGTTCTTAACTATGATTCATGGAAATATGTTCAGCCGTTTAAAGATCATAAGCTCTTTTATAGTTTTTTTTAGTGAATGTGAGCAATTCTACTGATCTGATCGATTTGAAATTTAGTTTTCTGTGAGTCGAGGGTTTTAAGCCTTAACTTGTGAAAAGTGTATCAATAGCGCCTGTCGCTATGCAACTTTTGTAACATAAGCTCGGCGGTTTGTCTACTACACAGGCGCAGTGCTCTGCATATTCGTTCAGTTGGCATCTCCCAAAGGTGTCGGTCTAGTTATTAATCACTCTGCATACTTGACCAACAACAGTAAATACCAACGCCATTGCCACCTGCTGCCTGCAACTCGCATAACACTATGTACGTCCTACATCAAACACATTTAGCCCCGTACTCACAATATTATTAACCCCCGACCAAAAAAGAGGGGTGTTATTGACGCGCGTGTCTGTGTGTCTATCTGTGGTATCGTGGCTCCTAAACGAATGAACTGATTTTGTAGTCCAGTCAACGAAGGGAAAATAGGGGAAAAAAATCGTGTAGTCGCTAATTTTTGTACAGTGGTAGGGGGAAGTGTCATGAACAACATACTAAAAGTCCTGATCGGAGGGATATGAGCGAGGGGGTGGGGGGCCATTTAAAGGTCCATTTTTTACGATTTTCTTTAATAACTCGAAAACCGCGGCTTATAACGAAAATGTATTAAAGTACAAAATTAAAGTAAATAAAATTTTCTACAAAAAAAGGTCTATATAGTTTTTCTCTAGGGTGATTAGTTTGCGAGATGCAGGGGATGTAAAAAACGTGTATTGTTGAAATATAGTGTTTTGAGGGCACTCATGGTAGTCTTTTTTGCAAAGAACTCAAATAGTTTTCAACGGAATGTATTCAGAAAATTCTAGTATGTGTGTGTCCGTACAGCACACAATTCTATGTAGGGAGTTTGCAAAATATTTCTCCGTTCGTCCGTAAAAAAAATTATTTTGGCCTACTTTTGTGACAAAATTCTGATACTTTGGATGCACAAATTTTAGATATTTTTCTATCAAAAAATGTAGCTATAAACTATGAGATATTTTTTACAAATATTTGTAGGGATTTTCCGATATCTACGTCATTTTTAATTTTAAAAAAAATTTTTAATGCTCTGAAACTACCTCGCATGGCCTTAATGGCATACAATTCACGTTTAATACTAAATTAACTTAAAAATAACATAAAAACTGTAATCATTTTTTATTCAAAAAATTACCTCGTTCTGAATGTGTACGTACAAAAAATTGACAAGTGAGTCATCATCGTCATCTTGCAGATCCAATAACGGTGCACCATTCGTACATGAACTATGGCACATGCCACACACCATGGAGCATAGAATGCCTCCTTTTTGGCATCCACATCGTCCCCCACACCCAGAAAAACATCGACAAAATATGGTGTTTATTATTGCTTCAGGTGCTACTGGGTCTTTCGTTGTTACTGGGGCCAACGATCCATTCTCCCCTCGGTTCTATCCCCACTCAATTGGAGGTAAGAGGTTGTCCAGCCATTGCTGTATCTGTAGGTAACCAAACTGCAGTAAGTATCAAGAAACTGTGGTGTAAAGAGCATCGAATAAAACATTAAGTTAATGAAATTAATATATATATGGCCTACCAGTAAATAAAATCTAAAAGAGTGTTGGCGCGCAGCTCCTGTGGTTCGTAGCAGTGAGGCGAGGTCAGGTTTTGGCTTCCTTGATGCATTTAGAAATTCCGCATACCAAAATTTGCAGATCTTGCCGATCTGCAGTCGCCTAGTAGATTTCTAAGAACATCTTCTCACCAGCCTGTGCGACCTTTTCTGCTGGTGTTGACGGATTAGTGAAGATGTCGCATAATGTTTTCATTTGCCTGCGAATCTTTCTGAACAGCTTAACCATTGCTCCTTTGCTCTTCTTGTAAATGGCAGAGGTGGTGTCTCACCCACTAAAAGCGCGGAGAAGGAGGATGCTGTCAGCAAAAGGAAGTTGTTGGAGTTTGTTTGTTGAATACAATTTAGATTCCACCTTGCCCCTGACAGGCTTCATGAAATATATGTTACTTTCTGGTCGTGCAAAAGCAATAAGCAAGACAATCAAGTCGACATATTTCCCTATTATTGTAACAATGGGGTGCATGACAGATTTCTGTAGCCCATATCTCACTATAGTGCCATCAGCATCCCCTCTAGCAACAACAGTCTCTAATCCTGTTGCTGTCATTTTGTCACTGAGTGGTTGTTAAGTCTGGTTTTGTTCCTTCCGTTTGCGAGAAAATGCTGTTGTTGAACGGTTATGTTCGTGCTTTCATCGAAATGAATATAAACTTAAGTTTTTGTGAGGCCCCTTCTCTTCTGCTCTGCTTGTTTTGTACTGTTGGTATCATTATAACCATCGAAAACAACAGTACAGTTTTGACCATAATGTTTGATTGTATAATCTATATATTGGTCGCAAAGTACAGAAATCTTGGTACCCACATTCCATTTCACACTGTGTAGGAGGAAGCCACCATCTACTACATTGGTGCTCGCTCTTAGATCATGAATTACACAATTATCCTCTGGAAAAACCTCGTAGAGAGAGGACTTCTTTCCTTTCCTTAGAGCCCCATTATTGAAGAGAGCCAATGGGAATGGAGATAATTCATATTCCATAAGCTGTGTGACATCTTCATCACTTTTTTTTGCAATGGCAGCTCTTTGAAAAATTGTCAGAGGGTCTACAGTCACTGTTTCACCATTCACTTTAACTGCATTGCTCATACTAGCCAATGACAATACGACATTCTTCTTAGACTGTTTCATGTCACCGAAGTTACAACCAACAAAATTTTGCATGGTTTCAGCACCAATTTCTAAGGCTAATTATTTCTGAGCTTCCGATGATTCCTGTCGACAGAGACATAAGTGTATGCATTTTTGGAAAAGGAGGGTGGTCATTGAACCATTCATAAATCTTTTCCCGGTCTTGTTCCTCTCGTTTTTGCCGTGAGACCCGGGAATCAACATGCTGCTCCCCACTTGAAAAAGTCACTCCAGCAAACTTCTCTAATGACGAGCAGATGGCGGTTGCACCAGGAGACCCACCAACCCACTTAGCTAGAACAGAATCAGTTATTCCTCTTCCTCGTGTCAGGCCACCTGAGCTTTTAAAGGACCGCATTAGAGTCTGCTCTATGGTCATGTCTGACCAAACCCCTGCCCATCGTGAAGCAGTCCGATTAATTGTGAAATATCCTTTATCTGCAAAATCTTTAAACACA
Source organism: Medauroidea extradentata (assembly GCA_003012365.1). Classification (NCBI taxonomy): domain Eukaryota; kingdom Metazoa; phylum Arthropoda; class Insecta; order Phasmatodea; family Phasmatidae; genus Medauroidea; species Medauroidea extradentata. Next base: position 17,657 of record PNEQ01033143.1, read on the forward strand.
TCTGGGTGGCTATTTTTTAATAATAGCATGTCTTGCACATAAAAATGGGCACATTTTGCATAATGAAAATGACCACATTTTGCATATTGAAAATGACCACTTGCATGGAAAAATCGTACTATAGTTTGAACACATGACAAGCGGCCATTCCAATCTCAACGACGCTCAGAATCTATGAACTTCTTTATCAATGAAACCGTGTTATAATGCTGCACCCACAAATCAGCAGTAGATCCATTCTCCTTAACACTATCCAGCTGTTTCTTGAATTTATTTACAATTGATGTCAACCTAGCATCCCCCTCAACTTTTTGTACATTAAGATCTTCCACATTGCTCAAAATGCTGGTAATATTCATCTTTTCTTCTTCCGAGATGCCGGCTTCTTCCAGAATCATCCGAGCCAAAACACCTTACTCTCCAACCCTCCACCCCTCAGATATCATCACTACACAGTTTATCCTTTAATACAGTGCTACGGCACTTAGATGTTGTACACACACTTAGTATTCTGTCTGAAACCACTTCATTCAACATTAAACATGATTTGTATACAATTAAAAGACTATATTTCAACAATACACGATTTTTTCATCTCCCGCATCTCGCAAACTAATTATCCTAGAGAAAAACTGTGTAGACCTTTTTTGTAGAAAATTCTATTTACTTTAATTTTGTACTTTAATACAGTTTCGTTAGAAGCCGCGGTTTTCGAGTTATTTAAAAAAACGTAAAAAATGGACCTTTAAATGGCTCCCCACCCCCTCGCTCATACCCCATCGGTTAGGACTTTTAGTATGTTGTTTATGACACTTCCCCCTACCACTGTACAAAAATTTGTGACTACACGATTTTTTCCCCCTATTCTACAATTTTTGGTCTTCGTTGACTGGACTATTGATCTAGATTTTTGTTTGACAGTTGACTATATTGAGAGTGTGCTTAGCTATAATTCAAGGAATTCTGTTCAGCCGTTCGGAGATTATCAGTTCTTTTCTAGCTGTTGAAGGGATGTGGGCAACATCTACTTGTCTGATCGATTCAAAATTTAATATCCTGTGAAGTTTTTTTTTTTTTTAATTTTTAACTTAATATACCTTTTTAACCAACGACGGAAGGATAAAATACGCATTACAATTATGAAAATTTCCTTTTACTAGTTTCCTTTTAACTCTGAATAGTTTTTTACGCTAACTGAGCTGGTACAGATACGCACAACATTTCAGGCATATCTGTAATGAAGTTGTAGTATGACTCTTGCACAGAAGCATTACTGCAAATTTAAAAACAGTTTAGCTATGGAAATTATTCATGAGTGGAAGCTTGTGTCAGTCAGAACAGCGAAAGCAAACAAAAGTCGATTTAACTCTCTGTTCGTCTGGCAACACGTGCCCTCGAGCCTTCGATGCCCGGTATTACGTATCATTGTTTTGACATAGCTTTGTTCAGATTGTATGTGAGTTCCATGCAGTCCTGAGGCACCGACTACGAGCTTAGTTCAACAAGTTGTTGACTGCTGAAAAATCTTTCCATAACAGAATTTTTCCGTGGTTAAGGTCAAAGAGCCTTTATACTTTGGTATTCTGTTGTCTGGGGTTGAAAAATAAACGATATTCTAGGAGGTCCGTGATGCGGGTTTACCGAACGGATGAACAATTTACCGTTACCCGAACGCTACCCCGGGTCACCGAACTGCTGGAGGCGCCCGCAGACTTGAACGTTGTCAGTGCGTTACATCTGGAGTCAGTGCAGTATTTCCCTTTTCATTCCCTGCTTGTAGCTTTTATAATGTCGGTTTGCTCAACCGCCTGCAGCGATCATCAATTCAAATGGAAATTAAAACTGTGAGAGCATCTGCATAAGCTTCCGCGGCTGATTTATATTTTCGTAACGCATTTTTTTTTCGGTAACCGTTGGAGAGCGAATTTGTATTTCTTAATGTAATGTCTAAAGCTATTCGATCTTGTGATGCCTCTTCTATCTATGTAAGTTTATATAATTATATATATATATATATATATATATATATATATATATATATATATATATATATATACACACACACATGCATGGATGTTGGTATACATGTATGTGTATTTTGTATGAGTTTGATAAACTCGACAGAGTTTGAACGATCACCATGACATTGGGCACACATACGTATTTTTTCATGGATAAGATTTTATGCTCGCAATTTACTCTAACTTGCCAGCTCGCCACTAGATGGTACTGCAGCACACCAACGTCTATGCGGTTAATCCGATCGTCATTTAAATTGGTATACGTAGATATTTGAACATGGAGAATATTGTAGCCGTATCCATTTTGCTCAAATTTGCCACTAGATGGCGCTGCAGCGCTTCAGTTCGTATACATAGCTTCCCCTTGTGGCATTAAGGCCAAAATTGATTTGTGTGTGTGTTGGGGGGGGGGGTTGAATTTCGACCAACATCCATTTTTATATATACACTGGCAGGGCATCTGCCGGTTTCTTCTAGTAAGATATTGTGGTAATGTACTGAAGAATAAAAAAGAAACAAAAAAATTGATGAGTGTATTGAAGTTCTACAAGACATCCATTACTACATTGAATGGTTTTACGTTAAATATATATACAATCTGTTACTAGCTTAAGCCGCTTCAATCCAAGCTGATAGTGATGCCTTGTTGTGTGTTGTTTCAAGATAGTTGTTAGTACTGAAATACGCAACAGCGTTAGCAGAACAGTAAAAGTAACTTCACCTAAACTCGAGATACTAAACTCGAATAAAATTATTTTTACAATAATTCTACGAGAAATAGCATTCGTAAAGTAAATTTGCATACTTGGTCAGGACAGCAGTGAAATAAAACTGGGATTTCAGAAGCCTCGTACCAATTTGCGGCCCGTTAATTATATTCTTTTGAACATGGAGCAAATGATCGCCGACGCTTTTGGGGCAGTATACTTTTAAAGAAGGTAATTAATTATAGGACACATTGTACTGCACGATCCTCTTGTAGAAGAGCTCAATGGAGAGAGAAAAGTGGAAGTTTCAGTTTGAAGTGATTTCAAAAGACTGCGTTTGACAAGAGTAAATGGCACAAAGAGATGAGGTGGGAGTGGAATATCTGCCTGGAATACATCAAAGGCATGATTTATGTGAGTACCGAAATTGATTGTCGGTCAGAGAATATGGACCACTAAATTAAAATAAATGTCGTGTTTCTATTAAACGATTCATCAGTTGAAGTCTCAGCTCTTGTAAAAAAATGCTAAACTATGATTTTTCAAAACGTTACATAACTGAGAACTATTTGCTAAATAATACTTCACGTCTGCAAAAAAATGTACGTTAAACTTCTACAGTAATTTTTAGCTGAATACTTGCTGTCACGATGTCTGACTGCAGTAAAGTATACTCCTCGCGTTGTCTTTCGTACACAGTATTGAAAAATATGAAATGTGCAGTGTTTAGCCATTGCAAAACTCTGCTACGTTGCTTGTTGGTTTGACAGTTGCTGAAACAAATTTTATTACTTTAAGTATTTGTGTAAAGTTTTGACACTGAAATGTTTGAAAATCGTACCAGAAATAATATCTACATACAGGTCCTTGTTTACCGCATGAACGATGTCCTAAGGTGTCATATTTATTAATTATTTACGTGAAACCAGTACACTAAAATCAAATATGTTAATCTGTTAATATGACTGACATTTCTGATCATGTTTCCGCGGTTTTTCAAGTATTGCACTCCTATAACAAACATATTTTTGTAACTTTTCGAAATGTACAAAAACGTTCTTTTTTTCAGACTGTTGTCACTGGAAAACTACACTATTGATATGTACATAAGAAATATGGAATATTTCGTTTGACTTCACTCTATACTTTACACAAACCGAATTAAAAGGTCATCGCTTAAAGTCACATAGAGAATGGGATGCTACGAAAACACTATTAGCCAGTTTAGTTCTCCGAACATACATGTGTTATCAATTTTGATTCCTTTATCGATTCGTTTCTACGGTGTAGAAAAAAACAGTCAGTCGAAGTGTTGTATTATATTTAGTTTAACAGTAATTTCTGGAAAAATATAAATTCTTAAAACGTTAATAAACTAGTTTGAATTCCTCTTAATTTTCTAAGAATTGATACGCTATTGAAAATGAGATGATTTCATTGCATACTTCTGACCTTGCAGACTGCGTACCTAAGCACTTGGTATAACATTGATCTATACACATTTTTCTAAGAAACAATTTAAAAATTGTAACTTTACTATTTTTGCATCAAAGCGAACACGTTGGTCATCTGAAGCCATTTTTGTCGACTTGTCAAAGTTTTATCTGGCAAAAAGTACGATGTTCGAAGTTTCTACTGTACACAACTGTCAAAGTTTAAGTTCAAGACAAGAAAACTTTGACAATGCTAACATACATGACAAATAAATGATGAGCAAGTTTTTTTTTTGTGGGGCCCTTCTGAAAATTCGTAACTTTCGCAGAAGTGCTACATATATATTTTTTGACGTGAGTGATCACTGATAAATTCATGGTACGGACTTCCTAAAATCAGTAGATTCAACTAAGACAAATCGACCTATCCTCCAGTTTGCTGCCGTATCAACATCAGTAAATGGGTTAATTCTGACGATTAGTAAAATCTTATTACTTTAATGCTCATGATGTCGTTAAATACTGCGCGCGGTCGACAGAAACACTTTTTTAATTAAGTGAAAAGAGAACAATTTAATTTTGCAAAAAGCATTAAAAGTTTTTAAGCGGAGGAGAAAATTGGATAAAAAGAATGAGGATGATAAAAGAGGAGGAAAAAAGACGACAGTCAGACGTAATTTTTTGAGATATTACACGACTTTATTTGCGCAAGTGAGTTTTCAGATAAATTCACAGCTTTCGATAGACGTCACCAGCATAACTAAAAAGTGTACATCCTCAGCGTTTGTGCAATGAAATATGTCATGTACATACAGAAATAAGAAAAAAAAAATCATATTTTCTGTCGAACTAATTTCAACACGGTGAACCTAAATCAATAAAAAGTAGTGAACTCAAAACAATAAAGGGTAAACAAATTACATTTGCTTTACATTGGTCCTGTAACACTTAAAATACACGTAGTTATAGAAAATTATGTACTAATGTCGTAAAATCTTCGAAATTTGGGTATGAACCTTACTTACCACATCATCAACCAATAACTTCTAATTCACGTTACGTAACTTAGTAGTAAATGTTTACCTAGTCCGAAGAACCTTTACAAAATTGTGTTTTAAAAAAAATTCCATTTGAAAAAACTGAGTACGGTATGAACACACACACGTACGCACGCGCGCACACACACACACACACACACGCACACACACACACACACACAAATACACACTTACAGGATGGTGATCTCTTCAGCCTACTTTTTCAATCGTATAGTAGGCTTACAGAGTTAACCAGGTTAATTATATCGACGTTACCACTTTGCGTGTCCCAGCTTGACACAGGCGCGGGATGAACAAGTTCACATTTAGGCCTAAGTAACCCAGAAAACTTTGAAGGAGGTTTACATACATCTGCTTGACAGTCAAGAAGATACGCTATAGGCTGTTCACTTTAAACTGAACATTCTTCAACATATGTAATAACCAAAAACTGTATTTTATTGGTGCCAAAGGTGATTAGTTTTCAGTGTGGTGAAATGTTTACACTTGTTTTTAAGTTTCATGAAAGCTTTCAGAATGAAAATAGTAAATATGAATGCAAAATAGCCGAAAGAAAATTTTAAGCAGTGCTCACTTTATCCTGATTTATCCTGAACAGTCTGTAGTGATAGCGCATATATTTACCACGAATCAAACACTGGTTCCGTTGGTTTCTGTGTTTCTTTTAATTGCATTCGTGTTAACCGAAGCAACACCAGACACGTCTGCAATCAATTTTTTTCAATAATATGTTTCTTTGAGAAATATTGATATTCACGTTTAATTCGATGGTATGCACTTCGTATATGTGTTGCCATGCTGTAGTCTCGTCACGTGAATTGTGAAGTTTCGTCCTTTGCCTTCTAGCTATTAACAATTGGTTTGCAAAAAAAAAAAAAAATGTAATTAGCTTTTTTTTACTACACAATTCCATTAACAAATGTTAATTTCGTGAATTAAGCAGTATCGTATCAATTTGCAATTCCCAAATGAAAATATCGTAATAAAATAGTTGGCGGTAATTACGCGTGGAAAAATTCTAAATTATTGAAGGAACGGTTGGGAATATTGTGTACGACCATCTAGATTGTACATACAATCTTAGAATGAACCGTTAACTATTTCACACTCTGCGAGGGTTTTTAATATTTCATGTAGCGATGTCACATTCGTGCCTATCAGAAGTCTGTAGATGATTTTGAGCGTCGTTATACAACTTATTCAAGCCTTCCCTGCCATTTCGCTGCTTTATCAGCGAGTGATTTCCACACTCTTTTGTCGCAGTAACCATTCCTCTCCCTCCATTTTACTATTCACGTTCGGGCGGACGGGAAGAATGGCAGATCACGTTCGGGTCCCAACGCGCTGGGGAAATCTGTATTTTATTCTCGATGCGTTCGCAGTCCCGCTTTGGGTCGAGCCTCAGACGCCCCACGGACCACGCTCCAACGCCCCTTCGCTCCCTTCCTATCAAAATACTCTTTCCTCTTAACTTTCAACCGTACTTTTTAAGGCTGTTCAACAGGGGTGAATCTAGGGGGTGAAAAAAATGAGGGGGGAGGAAGGGGCAGACTGCCCCGGGAGCCGGACTAAAGGAAGCGCTGGTGGTGCCAAACATTTTTACTTAGGAATCAAACGTTAATGAGTATAAAAGAAATAGACTTGTACTAGTTTCATATTTTTTGTATTTGCATTAACCTTGAACATCATATAATGGTACAAATACAATATTTATAATTAGAACGTACACTTAAAATACTCCTAATAGTAACTAGTAAGTACCGGTTTTATGTATTTCTACTAATATTTTATACTGTTATTTAATGTCATGCTTATAATAATAAAGAATAAAAATGATTTGTATTAAAACAAAGTATATAATTTTTAAACTTTTTATTTTCAGTTTCAGCATTTTTTAAAAATACAAATAATTTATTTTTATATTTATATATATTTAGCCTGCGATGTCTTTATCCACTGTGATTTTTTTGAGTTTGGTATATCAGTTGGTTTTAGTGTAGTCCTTAAATCAGAAACATGCAAAATATGATTTTAACAAGCCATTACGTGAAAACTATGAGAGATAAAAAAAGTTCATAACAGCCAAATTTAGTCACATTTTGTGTCTAAAATAAGAAAAAAAATTTGTTACAAAAAAAAAACGGTGATGAAAATTGTGGTAGCCGTACCCTTAAGGGAACCATCGGGGTGCTCAGAGCTTGGAAATTGAGTCCATCATATGTCAGTTTACAGTGAGAGACATTTAATAAACAGAGAACTTGTATAGATGCGAGAATTTATTGTTTTGAATTTATAACCATAATATGTGTAGTAATTATTTTTGTTTGTCAATAACTTGTGACATATTGATTATATATCAGAGATAATTATTTAGTAGTGATTTATCGGTAGTGGCATGCATGCGTTTTGGTGTAGATGGCTGGGAATAAATTAGGCTTTGATTTACTGTACTTATTTTCTTTTATTTATTCAAATACATCTATCCCTCAGTGTACCTCCCTACGTGTAACAATACTTTATTATCAGTGTAAAATTTAATCACAATTACATGCAAACTACGTAAACATATAAGTGTACTGTAGTCTTCGATAATCACTATAATATGCAGACCAAAATGGTAATATAATACAATTTTGAAATTTGAGTTACAAAATTAAAAATTTTAAGCCTTGTATTATTCTAATTAATTTAAAAATCTGTTGTTACTTTCATACATTTTTATTCAGTAATAATAGCTAAAATATCACAAAAATGTAAATTACTGAAATATGGAGAAGAAAACGTTTGACCGTTTGAACTGTTTTAAAACGTCGAAGAATCTTGGTCGATGGAGTGGAAATATGGGTACGATGAATGTTCGCCTACGTTGTACATACATGGCTATAGTTGGTTCGCTGTAAAATGATCACTTTTGAAAGTTTTATCCTTTAAGTCATTTTTTTATTCCTGCGACTTTTTAATATAAACATAGCACCGTAAGTAAAAAAAAAAAAAGAAAAAGTATAGATTGTAGCGTACTCAACATTTAACGTCAGAGATAACGATTGTTTAAATTATTGTCATAGAACAGGTGGACTTCAAAAGTGATGGCCTTACTGTGAACAGTCTATACTTGACCATAAGACGCACGTGTGCTGGTCGTATTGACTGAACAGAGGCGCGCGCGCGCGAAGAAAACGGCGACACAACTTTTCGATTGAGCGGGAGTTTTGTCTGCCCGCGCGGGGACCGACAAGACGGGCGGGAGTAAATAAATATAAACTTCTCTCCCCCTCGAAACTTTCCTTCCAGTCACCTCCTACTCTTCCTAACCCTTCCCCTGGCCGGCTCCCACTCGACCCCGGCGACCGAGGGCGCTCCAGGCAAGCTGGAAGAACTGTTCCTCGGCCACTCGTCTCAGGTGGAGAAAGGAAGCTGTGATTTTCTTTTCCTTCTTTCAGCATCTTTAAGGGAGTTAAAGTTTTCAGACACAATTTTCTATATTTTTGTGATATTTTATCAAGTACGAGTGTAAGGAAAGTGTAAGCAAGGACTATATAATTTAAAAACAATGACAATCGAAGTTATTATTACATTTAACATTTATAAATTTTGCAATAACATTTTTATAGGTGTGCTATTAAAATTCTGATTTGCTTCTTACAATGAATCATTAAGATACCAGGTTACAATAAAGTAGTTCATGCAAATTAGTTTTGTGTTTTGCATGCTGTTATCTTTAAAATTTTATTTTTAAATTCAAACTAAAAGTACTCATACATTTGACACTGGTTAGAGGTGTAAGAATTGTTCGACTCCAGGACTATGGATTCAGTAACACTTGAGCCACTGTGATAAAGCGATTTTTTGGAATTAGCACTGATAATGTTGTATTAAAATACGTATTGTTCAGCAAGGGAAAAATAATTTTTTTCAAGTCCCTTTCCTGACTTTATTTTATTCCCTTTGGTGTGAAGTCATAAAACCGTGGGAAATCCTTCAAACTCAGAAAAAAAAAGGTTGGCAATTCAACAGACTTATAATGGCACAGTCCACCTCCTTCTCCGAACCGTGTACAGAGTTTTAGTAATGTCTAAATCACTCGACACTCGTGTAGCATTTTTGAAAGTCGTCTGTCTGTGAATAAAATTTAAAATGCTCTTTTTCTGTTTAGTAGGTAGTTTCGTTTGTATAACTTTTTTTTTAATGTTCACTATGCGAATTTAAAGAAAAAGACGCCAACGCTCATTTCCAACTTTACTTTTTAAGCAAGTGAATTTCTTTATAGGATATTTAATGCACAAAATAAACACTATTTCTTTATCTTAAAATCACTCTATACAAAAGAGAACACTGACTGACTGACATCAAACTGCAGCCCAAACCTCTGAACTTTGAATCGTGAAATTTTTGTGTGGGTTACTCTCAGATCGTAGGCGAGCAATGAGAAGGAATTTTTCGAAATTCTACCTCCAAGGCGGTGAAATGAACAGTATTCCCGAAGAAACGTCGATAGAGCTCGAATCAGACTGCTTATCATCGTGATTTTTACTTTAATAGGGCACACATAAAATGCATATCAGAGGACTTTTCGAAATTCATCATTTAAGGGGGTGAAAAGATCTTAAATGTGTTTACGATTAACTATCGATATCTATCTAAATCTCCGGGATAGAGAGTTGGTATTCACTTCAAAATGTTGCTTACATAAATACCCAAAAATCAGTTATAGAATTTTTTGAAATTCGGCCCCCAAGCAGTAAAAAGGGGCAAAATGTGTTTTGTATGAATCGTCTATATCACTGAAATACAATTAACTATCGTCGTGATTTTCACTTCAATGGCTTATGCAATGGTCTATGACAGGACTCCAAGACGTATCGAAATTATTTAAGGGGGTGAAAATATGTTAAATGTGTTTTCGATTATTCCTCCTTAGCTATCGAACCAATCGAGATATCGAAGTGCACTTTGCATTAGATTGATGCTTTTATAAATATACCAAATGCCATTAAAATATATTTTCCGAATTCAGCCCAAAGGAGGTTAAAGAATGGGTAAAATGTGTTTTCGTTTCACAATCGATATACTACGATCCCATTGATTTTTATATGGCGACGTGATTTTTAAGAGTGCGTGGTAGATAAATAAACGCTGAAAACATAAATTGATTTCTACGCTTTTTTCGAAGCCAATATGGATGAAATACTCAATGACAAGCCTAGCTAATGGTATTTGCCAACTTTATGAGTAAATGTTTATCCAGAATTACTAAATCGTTACGCGTGATCTCTTGCGCCGCAGTTAAATGCACGAGGTTCCGGCGTCAGAGATTGTGCCTCAGAAGTTTGTAACACTGAAAATAATTTTGTTAAAATCGTTGGCTAAGAATATTGTCTAGGATTGCTATTGTTTAATTTTCGCAAATTGGCTTCAAGAAACCTTCTTATAGATTAATGCTTTTAGCGTTGAATTATGTACTACGTCCACTTAAGATTGATGCTTACTCAGATACCTGAAAAATAATTTCACGAATTTTTGGAATTTCCTACCTAAGGAGGTGAAAAGGGGTGAAAAGTGATGAAATGTGTTTTTAATTAATCGTCGATATATCTTGAACCCAACGGGCTATTGTTGAGAGTTTTTCTCGACCAAGAGACATCAGTTAAGTAGTCTAAAATGTAATACAAGGGTATTTCGAAAGTCAGTAATCTAGGAGGTGAAAATACCTTGCATGTGATTAAGATAAATCTTCGAAATGGATCGAACCATCGAAATTTTTAGTTTATTTTTGCTTCAGGATGGTTATTACGTAAGTAGCCGTTAAAAGGTTTTAAGATTTTTCAAAATTAGAACTCTCAGTACTGTACATGAGTGATATGTGATTTTTTAATGAATGATCGACTTTGCTTTGACTGATTGAGCTATTGTCGTGAATTTCACTTCACTTGGATACTTGAACAAATATTTATAGTGTGAAAATGAGATTTTTAAACGGTTGACTTTAAAGGGACTAATAAACCATACAATTTGTTTTATATCAGTCGATGATATTTATCTAACCAGTAGATATATTGAGGTGGTATTCGCGTCAGAATGATGCTTACGTAGTACCTAAAAATTTATGCATGTTTTTAATTATATAACTTAATTAAACAGAAAACTTAGCTTGTGAACTTTCAAGGCAGACGATCCGAAAAATTTCGACGTTTTGAGGGACAGTTGTTTGTATCTCCAATCTATTGTTCGCGAGGTTCTGGGCTAGAATTCCTTTTAAAGGCTGCGCAAACCTGCAAGTCTGACACAAAAATCTGCAAGGCAGTTTAAATTAGTGTAATTTGGACGAAGTCGTTCAAAAGTGATGAAAATAGATTATGCAGTCCACTCTCTGATGTTCCTCGACAGCAGCAGCCCACATATACCATTTCACTAACCTCAAGGTAGGGGCACCAAATACGTTTATATTTCAGCGATACACTATCCCGCCAAAATTTCTTAATGCCGCTTAAGTTCAAGTGAAGGTTTTGAAAAACAGACATGTTATTGAGGGCACCATCACCAGTGGTTGTGCTCGAGGTAAGTCAGTCTTAATACCAAGTAAACTACGTATTTTATTCGATTAACCTCTTACATTAAACAGTCTGTAACCACCCCATTACGACAACTTTGCTGTGACTATAAATAAGGCCCAGGCGAAGTCGCTGTTAGTGGCAGGGACGAACTTAAGACTGCTTTTCACGTGGACAGCTATAGCTACTTATCCTGCTGCAGAGTTAACTCGACTAGCAGATTTAACATTCTAACACTTGATGACTGAAGTACCAATCTGGTGTACAAACAAGATTTTCAGTTCAAGTAAATATTATCTGCAATGAGTAATACACGCGAGCTAAGCCGCGGGTGCCCTGCCAATTTAGTCATAAAATAGCACAGTCACCGCTGAAAGTGTGATAGAGGCGAGTCAACAACGAAAGTTGTGTATGCCAGGCCAATGCTCTGTGCGTGTAGATTACGATTCGACATTTGGAAAATGTACGAGTCTATTTGATGAGTTAGATCTCGAACTCATTTACATGTAGATCCCTTATTAAACTATCTCTTGAGAACATTAAACTATTAGATTTTTTAATGAAAACACTCATAGACATTTGGTAATGCACTGGTAGATATTTAATAAGAATAATAAGCTTTTTATATGACATTTTTTCCCTATACAAACACTGCTTGAAAAAAAAAATCTAACTGCTGACGTACTCCCAACGCAAATTGAGACATGTAAAGGACGACTTTTCAAGTTTTTAAAAATTTTCTGCGTTTATGTACAGTGATGGTCGTAAAAATAATTTACATAAGAGATTTACAGACAAAGAATCTATTTATAGTTCACTGTTATTTTTGATCGCAGTCTCTTGCTGCTAAATAATTATAGGTGTCAGTTAATGGCTAAAGAAGCAAAATATCATGCTATTACAATACACGAATCGACAGTCATAAGTATTCCGATCCCATGTGTTTAACAGTAGTGGATATCCGACACATTATGAGTAGATACCAAAAAATTCGCAGGTTCACTGACTTGTACACTAGATTACAAGAATGTCTGTTCTCTGACGGAGATAACAGTTGTTCTTAATATGCTCGCTTACAAAGTAATAATATAGATCTACCCTACTTCGTGATAATTAGGCTTCGAAGTTAAGTGGTACAGTTTTGTTAAACGTATTTATTGTGGTGTTATAGTTGATACATAGGTCACTTATTCCTGAAAATACACATGCCTGCTCTCTGTTGGTAACCCGTGTACAGTTTTGTGAAGCCCGAAAAGTGGTTTATCACTATATCGTCTGCTTAGTGCAAGAAATATGTAACACAATTTTTCCAAGTTTAGGTTATCTGCAGATATCTACTACCTTTAAGATTGTTTATATTGATTTGTATATATTTATAAATGTGTTACTTAGGAGTATTGTTGCAACACAAATGTGTATTTCTACATGTAACAGTCTGTACGAAAAAACGTTATTTTCAATGTTACAATTAGATGTCTCCAGCTACCTAGTTATCTAGTTCTTGCATTAAACCCACAATGTGTGACGTGGAATAGGTAAAGAGGCCTCTTGTCAGCTGAATCCGAAATTGATTATTGATTTATCCTGTTAGAGGTCAAATTTATGAACCCTATACAAAATTACTTTTCTGTCCACAACGTTAACGTGTATAAGTTTATTTATTTTATTTTAACGAGCCAAAGAGAATGTTAATATCAAAAAGGCATTAAAATAAATACGTAAATATCCATTAGTAGCGTAAACCGATGGCTTTTTATGAATATAGGCTATAGTTGCATACATAAAATATCCTCAGTAGTTAATTAACTAAAACTAAAAATGTACTATCACGATACATGCTCTGTTTACGCTAATTGGACATGCACTTTCTTGCTTCTATATTATTAGTCCAGCGCCTTCGTGAGGTGTCAAATAAGTCAAGTCCCAATTGTGACCACCTAGCCGATCAGGGTCGCATGTGGGAGTCATGCCGGACGATGCCATTGGTCGGCGGTTTGTTTCGGGGATCTCCCGTTTCCCTCGCCCTTTCATTCCGGCGCTGCTCCATAAATCATGTAACCCCTTACGAGCGCTAAAGACCTAGAATTTAAGCTCTGACAAAAATCTCTCACTCGCCCCAATTGTGAAAGCGAAACGAACTTAACGTTGTTTTAATTATAGCTTGTGACCAATCTAAAACATTAATTTTTCAAGTCACTAATAATGAGAATAAGGAATAATTTCATGCCACTCAACCGATGACTTAAGCGAATTATAGGAGTGGATTACCATCTCAGTCAAAATAGCATCATGTAGCTCACATCTAAGGCAGATGGTCTTTCAAGGTCCAGTTACTCTTGTTCTGTGCTCACACCACATTTCACTGTTGGGGTGTATGTAAACATTATACAAATAAATAAGTTAGTTATGAAATATGTAAATACAAATGCACACACACATACATACACACACACACACACACACACATATATATATATATATATATATATATATATATATATATATATATATATATGAGGAATGTATAAACACTTAAGTGAGGCATTCTACTATGTTCATTAGGGACGAAAATTACCTTGTCATTTAGAAAACGTATTTTTAAAATTTTATGTTATAAATTACCAACGACTCATACGTCTCAGGTTTTCGAAAACTTGTGAAATTTTTTTGGGGTGATAAGTTTAAAATTGTATGTCTTCCAAGATATTTCCGACAGTAGAACATGTGAATTTGGACATGTAGCCAAAAAGAAAAGTCCCCTCAAGATTGATTTACGAATACTTTCTAGGTAAGCCTGCTTAGACATGTTTTCTTCACTCCGGTCTGTGCATGACATTATATAATTGATATATTAGCTGTTAAAACTCGAAATCGCTAAATATTAGCTGTAGGCCTATATGTGCTATACAAGTGATATAAATCCATGTTCTGCGACTCGTGATTTATAATACTGAGGAGTCTCTAAATGCACAACTGTCATCGCAGATAAATGGGCGCTGTGCAGTGAAGTGAAAACCCGATAAAACCTGCACTCTTTTTTTCAGAACTGTGAAAAGGTAGCAAACAATTTATTACCCTTTAAGTATGCGTCGCACTTGGCTTCTTTTGTGGAAATATGATTTACCCTTATTATTTTATAACAAACATTAATTCATTTCTTTATTTATTAAACACCCCACTGATTAGTAAAAACAGAGCACTGTATGTTTTCGTTTTTAAACTGCAACTATAAACTATGTATATATATATATATATAAAAAATTAAAAAAACCGTCTCTCAGAGTACTAAACTTCGAATCGTTCAAACCAGTAGAAGTTGCAACAACTAGAAACGAGCTGATGACCTTCAAACGGCCGAATAGGTTTTCTTGAGCCATAGCTAAGAAAACTCTCGATAAAGTCACCTTTAAAAAATTAAAAAAAAAACTATATCAAAATAGGTTCATCCGTTTAGGAGCTACGATGCCATAGACAGCCACACAGATACACAAATAACACCTCCTTTTTTTCTGTCGGGGGTTAAAAACGAATATTTTTAATGTTTTATCTAAAACCAGATTGTGCCTGTATTACACTTACTTCTTCTATGTTTATTATTTGGCTATTAAAAATATTTTAATTGATTTCTAACTAAATTGCCTTACGAATCGATAATATATTTTACGTGAAGACATCGTTATACTGTAGTAATACGGTTTATTAATAATTACATTGTAGGTCGTAGTCCATTTAGTGTTACGTGTTTTTCAGAACAGCGAAAAACCAAAGCACATTATATTATAACATGGATTCTTATTACACAAAGTAAGTAGTTTTCTCATGTTACACGCAAATATCGGCAAGGTCCCGTGTAACGGTCACCTATCGTAGAACAAGTAACTTTCTTTGACGAAACTATTAAATTTGTCTTAAATATGCCAGTTTACGAAAAGAAAACCCAGTACTGACGACGAAGGAATTATAATTTATAAAAACAGCACACACACTAGCAATACTGTTTAATAGTTCCCATATTCATGAAAATGTGGGTATTCAGTCTAAAGCATAATATTAAACTTGACACAAAATTAACTGCGCAGTTACGTCTTGATCCTTTAATTCACTTTTATGCTAGTCACCGTAAGTTTTTAGTTAGCAAAAATCTAGGGGAAAAAAATACTTTCTCGCAGTTTTTTTTTATATTTCGCAACGAAATTCGGAATAAGCATGCCAGAAAATGTAACAAACGATAGAAAATATATTACATATTTTTTCCTCGCCAGACTAACATTTGACCGGATTGTGCGTCAGGTTGAAGCGACGTGATACGAGTATTGTAATCAAACAAAATGTTTTAAAGAAATTGAGTCTTTGTCATGTGTAAAATTTATTGCAGGTTCCGTAAATTCCTTCATGAAAATATAATTTATAGTAGCTTTAATATATAATTACTCTCAAAGCAATGTTTGTAATAGACAATTCTTCCAATTCTTACCGGCCTTTATAAAACAAGAATTTATTTGATTTTATTGCCTCAAAGGAAAAATAATCGTGCGTTACTTCTTTCTCTTTTGTGTCGCAATTGTTTCTTCCGGAAATTGACTGCCGGCGCAGGGAAACGCCT
Source organism: Medauroidea extradentata (assembly GCA_003012365.1). Taxonomy (NCBI): domain Eukaryota; kingdom Metazoa; phylum Arthropoda; class Insecta; order Phasmatodea; family Phasmatidae; genus Medauroidea; species Medauroidea extradentata. Next base: position 34,027 of record PNEQ01033143.1, read on the forward strand.
GTCGGACGCTAGCGTTTTATCTTTTCGTTCTCTCATTCACGCCCGGCCCGTCGGAAAGGTTCGGAAGCGAGTTCGCTTTCTCATGCGGGTTTCATTGGTAGGGGAAGGCGTGGAGAGGGGGAAGGGATGGTGTGGGTGGCGGTGTAGGCGGAAACACGGATTTGTGTACTGGCTGGCGAGTTTGCAGTTCGGCGAGCGGCAAAGCAAAGGCCCGGCCACAGAACGGTCAGGCACACAGAAGCGGAAACTGCCGCGAGACGTCATCATAACCCCAACTCCTCTCTCCCGACCAGAGCAAGGAAAATTGCCTAGGCTTGCTGGCGGAGCGTCGGGACGTGGGTCTGGTACAGTAGTACGTATGCACGATGCCAGCGAGGAAATTAGTACAAGACACGAAGAGTAGGCCTACAAGTCTATACATTCTACTATTAAGAAGAGTGTCTAGTAAGTTGTTTTCTGTAATTATCATTGTTTATGCGTTTATGTATATTGTGACAAATGAAAATTTTAGTATTTTAATGTCTTCTATGGCGAGTGCCAATGTAACTACTGAGTATTTATTTTATTTGTACTAGTTAACTCCGTAATTTTGTGAGATAATTTTGTTTTATTTTTCATCGAGTATTTTTTTTAAAAAGCGTAGCCAATGTTTTATTTAATACTTTAAGTAGACGGTAACATTTTTTTAGTTTAAGTGCAGACTTACGTGTTTTTCCTAAGTTTCGTTTTCTCTATGTCTTGTAGTTTCGTGTATGCAAAGAGCTGTGTTTACGCTGCTAGTGGCAAAGGGAGATTGACACCATGGTAACATTAAAGAGGCGTATTGTGATTGGCATAAATTTAAAATTTGGGAGTGTTGAAAATTTTCCGGAGTTTAAATTTAATGAAGTAGCTTTCGGTTTTTTTTGCCATCTTTAACGGGTGTGGTAAACGTCCGTATACAGGATGAGTCGGGAGGAAAGGTACATGCTTTGAGGGGTGATAGTAATGGTGATTCTGAACAAAATGTTTCTAATAAACATATGCCCTTTTCTTAACCGTTTAAGAGAAACCTAATGAAAACAACAATGAACGGGATAAGTGCAGGTGACGGGACGATAAGTCACGATACTGTTATCTTATGTTGTGTGTAATTTCGTACATTACCACACGGTGGCGCTCTAAGCATGGTGCAGTTGTTTACCTCAGTCTCAGTCCTACAGTGCTTGCCCTTGTATTGGGAACTACAGTGTTGTTACATGTACAGTGAATACAGTTCAGTGTAGTAAAAAATGCCACAGGTCTTCACACATGCAGAGTATGCTGACATGATGTTTGTCTACGGTTTCTCCGATGGTAATTCTAGAGCCGCTGTTCGTGAGTATGAACGACGATTTCCTAATCGCAGAGTTCCAGATAGCTGGGTGTTTAGCAGGGTGTTAGCAGGATTGCGTAACCGTGGTACGCTTCCCAGCGTAAATGTTGTATCCGAACGTCCCGTACAACAAGCTCTTAATGAAGTTGAGAACATTCTTCATGTACTAGAACGCAGCCCAACAACTAGCTTGAGACGAACTGCTGCTCAACTTCATATTCCACAAACAAGAGTGATACGCGCAGTACACGAGCAGGGTCTGTATCCATATCATTGGCAGAGTGTACAACATCTGCACGAAGGAGATTATGTCCACCGGCAAGAATTCTGTCAGTGGATCATTGCCAATGATCGATTAATTCCACGTATTCTGTTCACTGATGACTCAACATTTACTAGCAACGGAATCAACAACACACGCAACTCTCACGTATGGGCAGACGAAAATCTACACCCTACTGTAGAAAGGAATTTTCAAGGACGTTTCTCAGTTAACGCGTGGTGCGGTATTATTGATGACCAACTCATAGGTCCAGTAGTTTTATATAATCGTATTAATGGAGTATGGTACCTTGATTTTCTTCAAAACGTGTTACCAGAATACTTGGAGGATATCTCTTTGGCAACAAGAGCTCGTATTTATTTTCAGCAAGACGGAGCTACTGCACATTATGTACGGCCAGTGACACAGTACCTCAACGAAACGTATCCTGAGCGTTGGATCGGTCGCCATGGAGTCATTGCTTGGCCACCGAGGTCACCTGATCTTACCCCATTGGATTACTGTGTGTGAGGTTGGCTTAAAAGCGATGTCTACACGCGCAGGGTGGACACAAGAGAGGAACTTCTCGCTCGTATTTACCATGCTTGTTCTCAAGTGAAGCAATGTACTAATGAGCTCAGATCAGCAACACAGCAGCTGTCTGTCAGAGCAGCAAAATGCATTGAAGTTGGTGGTGGTGTGTTTAAACATGTTTTCTGAGGAAATGTACACAATTAAACAAAACATACGGTAACAGTGTCGTGATTTACCGTCACCTGCACATTTCCCGTTCCTTGTTGTTTTCATTCGGTTTCTCTGAAACGGTTAAGAAATGGTCATATGTTTATTAGAAACATTTTGTTAAGAATCACCACTACAATCATCCCTCAAAGCATGTACCTTTCCTCCCGACTTAACCTGTATAAATTATTTATTGTTATTATTTTGAGTTTTCCGAGTCCGATATGGCAACCCGGTTGCTACAACGAAGGCGAAGAATCCTGGTTGTGAAAATATGAAGACCAGCAGACGGCCCTACCGTCGCTATGGGAAGATGAAGTGAATACAGTGGAAAAGCAGCTTTGACCGCCTCGGGACCCGCCATGATCATTATGCGGCTTAGGCAGGGTAAATTACTGGCGTTAATAACTGTTCTGGGAACATAGTTTCTTGCAACTTAATGTAAAAAAAAACTACTATCTGCACAACCTTTCAACTTTTAGACCTATCGTAAGTCATCAGAGATAAAAAATTGATTTTTTAGGGCTTTGACACTCAATTTTCTTGAAGGCAAAGCAGAAAAATGCATCCTGGCGTCTGTAGTTCAAACCGCAGACTTTTGACGTATGCAATAATTACATACTGTTACAGATCTAATTTGCGTTCTATTTGAGAGCAACAACCGCGCTCGGCCATGGGCTCTAAGGTTGATTATTCCTTATCCACCACTTGCCTCATACGCGCAAGGCGCTTAAAGGGTATCAGTGCCTGCCGTTTCGGAATAAAGGGACTACGGCATTTTATTTGCCTACACAATTTCTATGATGTTTTATGCTTCGACAAGGCAAAGGGAACAGTTACCTACATTGTATACAGTTGCCACTGTTTGACGTCTATTGCTTATACTATACCTGTGACAATCTGTAGAAAAAAATACTTACTATTTCCGGAAGTTTACTAGTCAAAAGCTAAGAAAGTTGGTGAAGGTGTGTCAGTTTGGTAACGCTTAAGAAAGTAATATATGTGCGATGTCAGACTGGAAAGTTGAATAAATCGCCTTGTACAGAACTTACAGTGAAAATTGAAGAATTCAAAGATGGCAGGTACTAACACCTCTTGTGAAACTTCTCTTAAGAGCACCGCCTACCCCGGTGGGTCTCAGTCACCTTTCACGAGATCCTTTTCAAATAAAAACAATTTCCTGCATTGAAAATAGGGAAGGGTGGGGAGAAAATCGAATTGCTGTTTTCGAGTACATTTTTTCTTTACATGAAAATGCGTATTTGCTCACAGTTTTCAGGGTGTAGGAAAAACAGCCAAAACGAATCTGTTACCAGTGAAGTCCTCACCGAAGTGAACAAAAAAATCAGCGGTGGCATATATGTAGGTTTGACCGGTACTGTGTTCCACTAAACATCTAAACTTGTAATTTGTAAATCCCTATTCTTGCCCTCCACAGGACTTTGGGATAGATTTTACGAGACGTTCGCATAAACGATGTCGCTGCGTGTATTGTTTTACGCGAAACTAACAATTATATAGCCTATATATATATATATATATATATATATATATATATATATATATATATTCCATTCCAACCTTACTTTAACCAACACACCTATGTTTAAAAAAAGGTTGTTTGTTGAAAATAAATTTTAGGGCCACTTATAATAGCTGAAAATGTATTTCTCACACTGACACATTTGGAATTTGGGAATATCAAAACGTGGTCCGTAAAACAGAAAGGCAGAAACTTTCGTTTCACTTTACTCTATAATCTTCACAAATAAACTGCGTTAAGAATTATAGAATAATATAACGTCACAATAGTACCGTATTCGAATGAAAATGTGTCCCACGCATAAAGTAAATGTTAACTGTGATTTGCACACTAGCGTTCCTCTGCGACACTTCTTTTGTTTACTAGTCTCCTGTGGTTTGAAATAAATCATCTGTGACGTCTCTCAAGGCTTGTCTTCATCCGATATATTGAATTAAGAGATTTTTCGCTTCTTTGAAATCCTGAGACGAAGGAAATGTGAAACAGATTTAATATGATATTGTTTTGATTTTGCGCCATAGTACAAACATGGGAACCGAGGTATTAGTGATTAATTATTTTGCATTCAGCGTATTAAATAATTTAATAAAAAAATTTTCTTGACCAATTGCGTAACGTTTGTAGTGTTGCGCAATCAAAAGCGTCATTGATATAGCACGGAAAATATTACTGTTACCTAAACTTCGATAAATAGTGATTACGTCTGACGGTTTTCTTTCGTATCACTCAGGTGTGTCATGCATAACGTTTTTGATCCACGTTTAGATTGATTAACCGTATTACATTACCTCTTACAGTTTAGAACACTAAGCTATTTTGAAGAAAATGTTGGTACGAATTGTTATTTTGTTGTCTCTAAAACCTTAAATAATCAAATTTCCACAGTTTTGCTATTACCGTTTTGCATACAAAAAATCCAAATGTTTAACAAATAGCAGTCATAAAATATGTGATTTTTAAAATAGAAATAATTTTTACACGAAATTTCAAAGATATTATTCTGTAGTATAATACCTTTACTTTCATTGTAAATTATTCCATTTGTATTTTTGAATGATTTTTATTTTGGGTAAATAGCAAAAATAGTCACATCGCTACATTGACAAGTACTTGTACGAAAACTATGGAACCGGAAATATTTTATTTGCTAAAATAGCTATTAATATTATGTTTAAAAATTAATCAGTACTATTATAAAATTACGAATATTTAGGTGCAGAGCACCATTAGAGTCGGAACTTACACCTTACGCGAGAAACTAAATGAAACAGTTGGACGAACGTTTTTAAATATTGTCGGCAATATGTTATTCCCCGAAATAACAATCCCGAAAATACTAAAGCCGGTTAACAAAAAAGGAAGTTACTATATCCCTATCACAAATTCATCCTTAAATGTTGGTGACATTAACTCTTCACAGTCACTAAAGCTTTATTATGATACAAACAAGTAGTTGTAACAATTCTAGAACCACAAACGTAATATGTGAGACAGTACAGTGTTAAGTAACAACATATCTTGCAGGTGGTCTTTATTGGTATTTGTGTGTGAACAGTATTAATGTGTCCGCCTTGCTGGCGAAGGAACTGCGGGCGACGTGTTCAGATTTTCTATCTTACAGACCAGTAAACGTGCGTCCACAAAGATTACATTGGAAAATAAAAGAAACTATGAGGCCTCAATCTACATTGCACTTTGATACAGTGAAGGGTTAAATAAAATGATATGATCACTGCTGTAAGTCTGCGACGCGATACTATTGAAAGTGAATATTGATTATTGTTCTGGTGTAAGCGTGGAGAAATAATAAGGACGGATATAACGTCGTTATTGTTCTCTCCTGATGGACAGTTATTCTACTAGCTTAGTCGATATGGTTGTGAATTATTTTATGCCCTCTATATTCAGCGATATTCCTATCTGGATGACGTCAAAGGTTACGTAAGCGAAGGCGTCATCGGCTGTCTACCAAGCTAGCTGCGACGTTTTACAATAGTTTTTAAATAATACCCGGTGGCGTCCCGACACTTAAACAAGAGACAAACGGCGGTATCGCTCCGTCCTGCCATACTATGCGTCTCGACGATGCGTCTACAAAAAGGCGCCCCGACGTCCGACGGTGGCACTCCGGTCCATCGTGGTCTGCGCATCGCAAACGTCTGCCGTAAAACCGTTAACGAACTCTAGCTTAGCTTCTGGTTGGCGTCAACAACCCCGCCACTTGTTCTGCAGGCTTTGATTCAGTTGGACCAATCAGGAACAGCTTCCGACAGGTGGTCCCGGGTCTCGAAGACAGCAGCTTCCTACCATTGCCGTATTTATAGGACTTTTTTTTTATTACGCTACACACATACAATTATCCTAAATGTTTTTATTAATTGCTAAAATTCTTTAAATCCTAATTTATTAACTATATAACATTTTAATCGTAAAGTCTAAAGGCTGGCTTTCCTCCCTTCTCGTCTTGCAACTAGCGGGGCTACCTGAGAGTGGGTGGGGGCGAGAAGGCCCAGACGCTTGCCACGCATCTGCTCTCTCTCTATCTATCTATCTCTCTTTAGTTTCTATGAAGACAGAGTTATACATTTACGTTTTCCTCTATAAAATCTTGTAAAAATTCAATGCTTGATAAAAGTTATTTCATCCCCATCCTTACATAATGGCGAGAAGAAAGAATGGTCGCAAGATATATTTATGATTTCATCGGGAATTCATAACAATTGAGTAACACTTGGTAGCTATTAATCTTATAAAATGCGGTGACGACCATATGGCACGTCATAAGTCCAACAGTAAAAACGTTACGGTGAGAGCACTCCGCCCGCGTTAACGACTTTGGGAGTAAAGGCGATATCACAATACACGTCCCGGCAGGCGTAACTCGTAAAGCCTCATCGCTTTTCGGCTAACGTATAGAATCTCACACTTAACCAGGCGGCCGCCTTAAGAGGAGTCTTCGCCGGTGTCGAATTTCCACCTCTGAAGCGTGGGAACAGCGAAGCGATAAGGGCCAGTGTCCCACGCTTGACGAGAAGTATATAACCTCTATTCGCAGCACGCCAAATTTGCGTGCAAGGTTTTCCATGTAGTCTTTTTCCTACGGGATTTCAAGCGGTGATCGCTACATTTTATTTTAGAATAGTATGAAGTAAGACCACGCATGCCTCTCGCTTCGCAATTTACGAATTCCGGTTGTATTTTCGGAGTTACAGAAGTCTGGAAAACCCATTTTTAGCCAATTTTGAGAGGCCCGAAAATCATGTTTCTAGCAAGCGTGCTTAATTTTTGAAAACATAGAAGCATAGTTTCATGTGTGTGCTCTTTTCGTAGATTAACGTAACATGAACAAGTTGAGCGGTTTCACGTAAGTAAGAATACGCGTGTCACACGCTGCAACGCCGTCCATGCGCCAGTCAAGGACTCGTCCAAGGTCGCGGTCTATCGCAGTTTTCATCACCATGTTTGTATTTTTATATTTGTGCCGGTTACATTTTTTTCTTGTTTTATACACAAAATGTGACAACATCTTGTAAAACTTTATTTCGCACGGTTTTTGCGTAATGGCTCGTCAAAGCCAAAATTTGCAGGTTTCCGTTTAAGGACGACACTAAAACCAACTCACTTACCAAACTGAAAATATTCACAGTGAATAACGATGTTGTAGGCTACAAGTTCAGCTATGCTTAACCACAGAGAAATTGTTTTTGTATTTAAAACATTATTGCATATTTCAATGTTTTATTTTAAGTTTCAGTATTTTTATTTAAATGCAAAAAAAAAATTACTAGTTTTATGGACGTAACATTGTAGCCTGCGATATCTTCATCCATTATGAATTTTTTGAGTTTGGTATGTTAGTTGGTTTTAATGTAGTCCTTAAAACGGAAACATGCAAATTTTGACTTTAACTGGCTATTAACGAGAAAACTATGAGAGATAAAACATTTTCGTAGCACTATAAAATATATAATAAAATATTATATAAAGATAGGTAATAAAGAGAGAGACAAAGAGAGTGTAAGAGTGCCAGAGGCGAGAGAGCAGGAAGGAAGAGTAGGAAGTTCAAATAACCGTTCCACCTACTCAAACGTTTCTCGTAAATAACACCCGATTGTTTCGCCAACCACGATGGAAACATAGCTGCTTATTTCAAGATAAAAATCTCGTCGCGGAAGATAGACACAAATGTGAAGGACCAATTAGCAACTGCAAGGGAACGTCTCTTCAAAGGGGAGGAAAACGATTGTTTGCGGGTGATATTAATTAAAACCCAATAACAGGACTATTAATAGACGTCGTGTCTAATTACAATGTCTTTGGTGGTAGTCGATAACAACGATAACAAAGAAACTGCAGGAGTGTTTGAATTGGACACGCAAAATTTTCTTTTAATAAATAAGTTAGTTTTAAAACACCAAGCAAGAAATTAACGCTACACCATGCCATAAAATACACTTAGGTGTTCTTGGAACAGTGAATTGTTTTTTGAACTTAACTGTTGAATATTATTTTCAGTAAACGTAAATATTAAATAGGATATGTATGGCTTCGTAGGATGCGATCCAAGAAAGTAAAAAAGAATAAATATTTTCGTGCCTTCTAATTCTTACTAAAATGTATAGTTTTTAAAAGAAGATTGGAATAGTCATACTTTTATGCTGTAAATATTGTAGTGGGAACACTAAGAGCAAACAAATTAAATTTTTTAACTTTCTTGCCTTTCCATTTTTCTATCCAGATCTACAGCAGCGTTATTTTTTTATGTATTCTTTAAAAAACTTGGCAAGAAGAAAATTTCGAAACTATACGTTTGTACTAATATGATCAAGTTATGTGTATCAGGTTTTGTTTTCCTCGGAATTAATTATTGTTCGTGTAAACTCATTGTACAGTGCAATTTTATTGTTTTTTTGTTCATACTGCTATAGGCTCACAAGGGAAAAAATTCAGACAGACCTTTACTTTAAGGGCATGGGCCCGAGTTTCTCCGCATTTAACGACAGTTATTTTTTAAAACATAAATGGGAGCCGATATCGTAAAATCGGTTCGTAACTTTGTTATGACTGATTTGAACAGCGTACTCTACTTTTGTCGAGTCAGAAGACTGCAAAATAGTTGCCAATTAGTTAATTAACGAAATTTCCTTTTAATTTATAAATTAGCTATACTCATCATACAGTTTGTCTCGAAAAATTACATTGCATAGTGAAACCAATTTGCAACAAAGTTACGAAGCAATTTTACGATATCGACTCTCGTATGGATTTTAAAAAATAATTCTCTCGAAAGCCGAGAAACTCGGGCCCAAGTCCTTAAGAGATCATCTTGGTTTATGGGGGGGGGGGGGAGAAACAATATACTGGTATATAGTCTAGGTGGGGTTTTAATAGGAATCAGTACGTGGTCAGTGGACGCGGGGAAGAGACAGGATTCGGTTGGGATGGTGGCTTTGAGAGTTATTCCTGGAATTGATAGTTGCATTCCCTCCTGAAACACAGGGGTTGCGATTGGCGCAGTGGATAAAGCACTCACCTCCCACCGAGGCGATTCAGGGAACGTTTCCCGGCGGGGTTGGTCCTCGGATTCTCACATGTTGGAATCCTGCCGGATGATGCCGCTGGTCGACGGGTTTCCTCGGGAGTCTCTCGTTTGCTCGGCCCCTACATTCCGGCATTGATCCTTACATCATGAAACCCTTACCAGCGCTGGAGACCTAGATGTTAAGGCCGCGGTCTACAGCAATTTTCATCACCATCTATTTATTTTTATATTTGTACCAGATATTTATTTTTCTGGTTTTTTACACAAAATATGACAACATTTTGCTCTAATAATTTTTTTATCTTGCATAGTTCTTGCATAACGTCTCGTTAATGTCAAAATTAGCATGTTTCCGTTTAAAGGATGACACTGAAACGAACTGACTTACCAAACTGAAAAAAAAAAATCATAGTGATTAACGATGTTGTAGGCTACAAGTTCAACGATGTTAAACCACAAAATAAAATTTTTTTGCATTAAAAGAATATTGAATTTTTTCATTTTTTTTTATTTTCAGTACTTTTATTTAAATAGAAAAAGTTTTTATTCTGTGTTTTTATGTACGTGAAATTGTAGCCTGCGAGGTCTTTATCCGCTGTGAAATTTTAAAATTTGGTTTATCGGTTGGTTTTAGTGCAGTCCTTAAAACGGAAACATGCAAATTTTGATTTCAACAAGCCTTTTCGCGAAAACTATAAGAGATAAAATAATTTCATAAAAGAAAAATTTAGTCACATTTTGTGTCTAAAATACGAAAAGAATTATCTGGTACAAATAAAAAATAAAAACTTGATGATGAAAATTGCTGTATATCGCGCCTAAGTGCTTCTTCACCCACTCTCCTGACTCACGGCAGACTCCCGGTTAGGAAGTCGCCAGATATCCTCGATTTTGAGCAGAAGAACTCTGGATATTTACATGTTTTCTGTATCTTGGATATCCGTCGTACTAGCATTCGGTAGCACACCAAGCCCTGTCATACTATCGCTTTGGAAGACCTCGCAAAACATTTCGAGAGGCGAATCCGTGTGGAAAATTGTGACAGTTATGTATTTCAACTTGTAGTTTAGCGCAACTTTCAAGGGAGGGTTTTTTTCTTTGTTAATATTGTTTCAACCAACAGTATAGTGCTTTGTGCGAGATATACACCATACGGAGACCACAGATTTCCTGTGAATATAATTTTGCATCAGTTTGTTTCAATGACTCTTGCGCACTTATGCAGCTCTGCTTCATGGTCAGTGATTATCTCTTTTTAATTCCCAAATTCTCGAGGTTCTACCCGCAAATCAAATACGTGCCAATGTCGCAGTTACCTTTGGTACAGTAAAATGTGCGACGCCTCTGCACAAAGACAGGCTGCCAATAAACACAAAGCAGAGCTGCAGATGTGCACATAAGACACCGAAGAAAAGTGACGCAACAATACCTTTCACCAAAAATCATTGGCCCTGACTATACGGAAAGAACAACTATGCCACTATCAAGTTATTTAAGTGTTAGTAAAAATGCATCAAGTGTTGGTCATTTGCACAAAAATCACTGTTTTGTTTACTAGGATGTACTGGGTACAGTGACCTCGTAAAATGGCCATATATGACGGCAAAAGTTGTATGCGATTAGAAGTTCTGCCACTCATTTGGTTTTTGAAGACGATTAGTTTAAACGATTTAATTTCGTATGGTTGAGACCTAGAGAACACTGAACATTGTTTGACGTCTCCCTTACTAGTTGATCAAGGCTATACGTAGCAATACATAACTGTCACTTTTTACAAGAAGGATTTACGCTTCCCGAAATATTTCAGGCGAACTTCCGAGCATCTTTTGGCTTATTTCGGGCGGATGGAGCAGCGCGGGCAAACTGTGAGGTATGCTTACAAATATGATATTTGTCCATATATAGAACTGCGTAACTGTAGTCATGTGATTGTAACTACACTAGGTGACTGTGACATAATGTCTAGTGTTCTTGTTGTTTGCTTGTAATGTGGCGAAGTAAAACTTAACTGTTTAAACACATGGTCATTCTACTCGACAACCTTTCATGACACCCGTTTACGAAAACTACAAACCAAATCGTCGTTGTCTTGGTGTATATGTAAAATTGTGCAAATAACGCGGTGAATGAAAAATTTGACAGCAAATCGCTTGATTCAGTGAGGATGATGCAGTTGGGCGTCTCATTACGGCGGAAAGAGACAATATTGGTCTAGTCGTGCCTAACTGTAGTATTCTAAATTATTAATGTGTTGGGCTTCTTCAGAGGATTTCGTTTTGAGTGCCACTATTTTAACGCTAATGCGAGTTAAAAAACTTGACGTCCATAAATGCGCCAGTAAATGTGTTAGAATATTAATAATCCTACTCTTCAATAAAATATTAAATTAAAACTCTGTTGGCTTCACTGACTTATTGACTCGAAGTAATTATAGAAACTTTATTTAAACGATGCATTCCGTAATTAAAGAAGTGTTTGCACAAATAAAAATAAATTGTGGCTGTCTAATTTGTTAGGGTTGAAACAATTTACTGTTGAAGTATTTATCTTTATCAAAGGTTAAATTTTGGAAGTTTAAAATAAACTCTGAACTTTTTTTTCTGCCGCTTTTAGATTCGGTAAACATTTACATAATATGTAATGCAATTCTGTGTGAAATGTCATGAAGCGTTTACTTAAATTGGCGCTTAGAAGTGAATAATTTACACTGACAAATAAACGTGTTTACTTTTATCCCTCGGAAACAAATTCTAATTTTAATGTTTACGCAGTGTTGTGTGTTTTCGTTTCTGCTTTAACTTTGTAAGCAGAATATACTGTGGTTGTGTCATCCTCGCCTAGTCGTGCCTCATGTGTTATCCCTGAGGTTCAACCCACCTTCCCTCCCTCCCCCTCATCGTCATCATACTGTGGCGATTCTCATGACATTTTAACGCTACTATAGAGAAGTAGTTACTATTGAAATTCATCCTGAGGACGACAGAAAACTGGATTTAATTATCTGTTGTTGCATTTTACGTGCATGAAAATGAATAAGATTAAGGAAGATTATTGTTTTAACATTAAAATGTTCTTTAAACCCATTTGTTCGGCAGTTAACAGTATAACATTTAGCTGAAAAGTAGAAAGCTTCAGGGAAATGTGACGGATACCATCATGAAGGCGATGTTTAATATTACTACAGCTAACTGCACCGCTGGATTCTTTTACAAGTCATAGGGTGAATATGTTTTGTCCATGTGAGGCAAGAGGCTTCGGGCCACGTTTGAATAGCGATACAGAGTTTGGTGACCCCTGATCTGATTATTGTTTTACTCCAATTCATCCTCAATATTGAAAAGTAATTTATGTGATTTACATTTTCGGGGTGTGTTTTGTGATTCAATAGGCTGTTACTCACTGAATTTTCTGACTTGTTATTTTATTTTTGTAGTAAAATTTTATTCACAGTGCAGTTGACCTAGCATTGTTCGTTTTGCGCTTGATAATAAATTACAGGTGAACTAAACAGCAAACCTTTCCCCGAGTCGAATAATAATAATTCACAGAATACGATAAATAATTTGATTCGTATAAAATTATATTCAAAATAAAACACTTCATTAAAACTATTCTGCTATTTACGAAAATGCTATAGTTTCTAATAATATTTACTTCAGAAAATATAAATTGTTTCTAGTGTATTTAGAACTTTTTTTTCAGTCAACAGCGTTAAATTTGTGGTGACAAAAATTATCACTAGTTTACGTAGTTGCTAATATGAATGTGAAACAGTGAAATGTACTGTTGAGATTATTTTGGCGTTTACTTCTAACCACAAAGGCACAAACGTGAAGCATGAGCTAATGCATGTATGTGTGAGATTTTTAAAAGTGTTTTTTCAGTGCGATTTTTAGTATGCAATGCTATGATTCCAGTATCCTTTTGGGAGGAAATGAAGGAATGTCACGAAAGTTGGTTCTTAAAAAGTAGGAACTTTTTTTTATTCCCTTAAGGTTATTGAAATCAGTGTTTCTTGCGGGTACACATCAGGGTGTAAATAAATTGACAACCGAAACTCCGGGAGGTGATTCCTCATGAAAAAGGAAACAGCCGTTTTACAGGGAACTTTCAAGATAAGTAAGTACTAAGGAATTTATGAATCTTTGAAAAATTGAGTCAAAAATAGTAAATATGTCAAAACATCAAAAAGATAATGAGATAAATTACTATTACGTGAGTTATTTAAGTGTTATTATAAATATCATTTAAAGAATTCTATTATATGAAAATATTGGTGTGGCCACCAAAAATTACACAAAAGTTACTTTGTCGATAGGTCTTTTGAACATTTATTGACGTAGCCTACGTTAAAACAGCACATCATAAGGGAGGAAATAATGGTCCTCTTTACTGTACCTCGTAGAATGTACCTTTTACCAGAAAAATACACACAGATGATACTGTAAAAATAACACAATGCCGGGTATGTAGGCAAAAAGTGCTACTTTGCAAATTAATTACCTTGTACGATCACCGCATTCTCAGGAAAAAAACAACCGGCGATGCAGATGTTTAAAAGATTATCGCAAAATCCACACAAGATCGGAAAACTTAGGCTCGTATCTGTAAATTTGGCGACAGTTTTGGTTTTGCAGCACTCTTACAAAATGAAATTAAAAAAAAAAAAATCAGTAAATTTTATAACAACATAACGTCCCGTAAGTATATTCTGAAGAATTAGAAGACGTTTCCAAATTATTTATTTATTTTTCGCTGAACGATAGAAACGAAGTGCGTTTAAAATACGATTCTGCGACACATGTTGTTTATGAATTTCATGGATATTCATCTTAAGAAAAAGGAAAACCTATCGTCATAACGCTGTAAAACACAATTTGTTGCCAAATTAATCGAACCGAGCCTAATGTTTTTGAACTAAACTTGACGAGCTGCATTTCCCTGAGAGTACAGCACACGGACTTTGGCGGAAATAGCACTTTTCGCCTACATACCAGGCATTGTGTTATTTTTACAGCATCAGCTGTGTACAAATTCTGGTAAACGGTGCATTCTAGGTATTTGCAACAAGGGACCCTTTTATGTTCCTTAAGATGCGCTGTTTTAACATGCAACAATACATACTCAAATTACCTGACGACAAAGCAGTTTGATGTAATATGGGTTGTCACCTTCATTATTTTAATAAAACGGGATGGTTTAAAGGGTAAGCTTTTAAACAGTTTAATGATCTCAATAACACTTAACATAACCCGCAGAATAGAATTTAACTTTTAGTCTATTTTGGTATTTTGATAAGTTAATATTTCAACTCGATTTTTTGTCCCTTACGATGTACAGTGAGACTTAACAACATGGACATTTTTTACAATATATGTCGGCAAAGTGGTTTTTGTGCTATATGAGTGTAGCTACCCGTATAATTTTCATGAAACTCTTAATTTTAAAAGGTTTAAATATCTCAATAATAATTAATATCAGCCACCGTATCGTAATTTAACTCCAAACATTTTCTGACGTTTGGACCGAATACTATTTTTAAACTATATTTTCAAGGAATGCTTAAATTTTTCACGAGGAATTGCCTTCCGGAGTTTGGGTTAGCAATTTGGTTCTGTGTATGGATAGATATCTTCGACCAAACCAACGCACATATCACATGCGCTGTGCTGCGAAGAATAGCATCGCCTGTTCGAGATCGGTCTAAGGTCGAGCTTGTAAAATGTTCTCGATACAGGAACAGAGCAGCTGTGCTAAAGTGCAATGTTCCCGCGGCTGTAAGTTGCGAAATTTGTCACGAAAGAATCTTTGAGGCATGAGGAAATTCGGCAAAGGAACAGCTTCGCGATATCCGCTTCCTGCGTGTAGCCGAAATCATACTTATTATACCCCGATGTTTTTTCACCACCCAGAAAACATGCGCTGCTATACTTTAAATCGGATAAGGTTTTGATTGATTTCCAATAGTTTTTGATCGATTCCGGTCGGACCAGTTTAAACAAATTAAACCAATTAAAAACATTGGCAATCAGTTCTGTGATTCCGATTAAGATTTAAGGCATCCCAAAAAATAAATATTTGAATATTCGCTGAGTAAACGTTGTTATTCGTGTATTTATTTGGTTTAACTGCACTATCTGAAATCAAAAGAAAAAAGACACGTAACCAATGAATTTAAACTGATCCAAATTTATAACACATACTGATTGTACAGCTTCAACATCATTGTACACGATAATGGTGACTACTTTGTGAAACTGTACTTGTTTTGTTAATCTATTGCTCTATTCATCGATTGCCACTTAATAGTTGTTTATATTTTAAAAAATGGCTTTAAAAACTATTTTTTTTTTTCAGTTTTACTGCAGTAGTTATTGGAACTCTGTTTTGATGAGCTGTATATGTTGAAAATCTGTGAAAATATATTGGTGTTGAGAACTGTGACATGTTTAATTATATTCAGGAATTGTGATTCGGCTATGGTTGGCTAGTAAGTTTAGCAGCATAATGTTCCTGAAATAGGTAGGGAGTTTTCCACTTTTTACGCGGCGAATAATCGAGCCCCGGACCTTTCATACACAAATTAAGACTCTCAAAATTATTCGATTGAGTCGTTTTATCTCTACCAAGCAAATTATTGTACAGCTATCCCAGTTTGTTGAAAACATGTCTCAAATCATCCTCTTAGTTTCTTTAATGTATGTTGGGGTCAGATTCGTTATACCAACGGATTATAGCACCTACGAAACTAAACATCAGAAATTCACTTTAAAGTTATGCATGAAAAAATCAGTTATTTTTATTTGTTCCAAGTGCGTTACAGCTTCTGCACATTATGTGTGGTGTCATTTCAAGTTAAAATATAATAAACAAATTTGTATTATTTCATAGCTTCTGCGTCACCACTTAAAAAAAGTATCCCAGTTAACATAAACACAGAAATGCAACAAACACAAGCAAATGAAAATTAACCAAGGAAGAAAATGCATTGTTTTCGTTAAGAGGTGTCTTCGCCGGTGTCGAATTTCCACCTTTGACGTTTGGGAACAGCGTAGCGATAAAAAGCCAGCGTCCCACGCTTGACGAGAAGCATATCGCCTCAATTCGCAGCGCGCCAAACTGGCGTGCAAGGTTTTCCTAGTTTTTTTTTTTACGGGACTTTAAACGGTGACCACAAAATTTTATTTTTGAGTAGTATGGAGTAAAGACCAACTCATGCCTCTCACTTTGCACTTTACGAATTCAGGTAATATTTTCGGAGTTACAGCAGTATAAAAAAACCGTTTTTAGCCATTTTAAGGGGGTACGGAGCGCCCTATGCTTGCGACGTTGAATTATGCTTCACATACGGAACATAAAAAAAAATCTATGGGAGCTATTGGTTCCAGATTTGTACAGGTTGTAGGTATATATTTAAGGTTCACGCTGAAATAAAGATATAACAAAATAATGTAGATTTAAAAAAAAACTTTTTTTTGGCAAAATTTTGTTGTAATATTTGTTACATATTTTGAAGTTATATGATTTTTTATTTTTATGATTGTGAACATTTGTCAATGATATTATTTCAATTTGCATAGAACCACATTATTAAGACATTCTGTAAGTTTCGTCCCCGTGGATTGAACCAAAATTAAGGAAATGCACCTTAAAGTTTGAAAAAATAAGTTTTGAGAAAATGGCTTTCAAAGTTGGTATTCAGTACATGCCTGCTCCAGTACTAGGGTTGTCATGTCCTCTTCCATTTCACTCTCATGCTTCCTTTTGGCACTCCTCCTAGCCTGTCTGATCTTTTGGTGCAAACTTTTGACTCTCATTTCAGCTTGCCTACGTCTTTGTAAGTCAATTTGTAGCATTGCATCAGCAGAGCGAGATCCAATACTCAATCCCAATTTTTTCAATCCCTTACATTTTGTAATATTTCCTTGATTGAATGATGCTACCGCATCATAAACACCAAAGGGTCTTTATTTGCACAAACACAGTTTTGGGCAACCTGCTCCATATGACTCTATTCACACATTCATTTGGATTCTGGGTACGTCCACGGAGACACTTTTTCAGGAGATTTATCTCTGACAGATTCTGAAAATTTTGTTTTCTATCTTCCATGATTGTAAATGGTAAACTGAGATGATGGTTATAAGTTTATCCTGTAATTTCCCCTCTGTTATATTTACACCATGATTCTTCTCTTTTTGGACATAAAGAATGTTGCGGGTTGTCATTAGTCGATGCACTCTAAAAAAATTGTGTAAAATTGACAAGGATATTCTTTGTACTTTTACAAGTCCTTGTAAAAGTACAAAGAATATCCTTGTAAAATCATTAGTTTATGAAGTTACAAAGGTAAACTTTGTAATACTACAAAGAAATTCCTTGTACCCATACCGACAGTTCCTGCATTGTAAATTATTTTGTAAAATATGACAAAGACGCTTCTTCGTAGTTGAAAAACTTTTGTAAATGTTGAAAATATTCCTTGTAAAATTATTAGTTTATAACGTTAAAAGGATTGTGTTTGCAAAAAGTTAGAAAAAAAAATTTGTAGCATACAAAAAACGTAAGTTCGCCGGAAATTACTTATGCAAAGATCACAACCTCTGAAAAGTACTTTTCTCGAATAAAGTGAATATTTATGTTAATTGCGTTCTTTAAAATGAAGAATTATTACTGAACTTTACATTGAATGTATACAAATAAATAAAGGCGAAGCGATATGTAAGTCAAGGTGGTGTAGGGGTAAGATGCGTAGATTCTAAGCGAGGGGTTAGTGGTTCGAAACTTAGCACGTCTCGTGTTTTTTTTATTGTTTCATAATAATATCTTGCATATGTCCTTTATTCATAAGTTATTTGATAAATAAGTTCAGTGTTATTTATGAAGTACAATGACCATTTTAATTATATATTTTTTCCTTATTGCAAGTACAGCTACCAGGCTAGTCCTTGTAATTTTACAAATATATACTTTGTGTTTCATTACAAAGATAACCATTGTAGTTTTACAAGGAATTTCTTTGGCAACTGGGTTTCCAAGGCTTTTCTTTGTAAAAGTACAAACATTTTTTTTTCAGTGTGAAATGTGACAAAACAGTGCCCAGACAGCTGTACTCATTTTCTCCACAGTATTAGTATTCTGTCTGATGGCAAGTCCATAGTAATTCTGGATAATATAAATTGTGGAGTCTGTCAGTCTGTTTTTACCGTCTAAGTGTTCTTCCATCACTCAACATTTTTCCTTTCATGCTTGTTTTCAGTCGTCTCAGTCTTGAACCCATTCGCTTTTGGTTATGCCCAACACATTCCAGTTTTGTAATATGTACACAATCGCTATATAGTTTCATTTCTTCAATTGCCTTGAAAGCTTTTGAGCCACCATCCCCTAAATAACGCACATGTATTACACAGTGACAATGAACGTTCAAAAATTTATTTCACTCCAACAACCTCCATACCACCACTAGATGAACAACTCTCTTCGTGTTGATTTCTCGGTAATACTTTGCATTTACAATGTTTAGACATGACTGAAATATCGATTACCTTTCCAGTATCTACACTTGTGGCTGAATCTATACCATTTAGTGACGTATGTCCCCGTTTCTGCCAGAAGACATCAAATGCCACATCTTTGTCACGATCCATGTTGTTTTCTTCAACAGCTTCCTCAACAGCCTCTGTCAAACTATTCGTAGCAACATCCTCTACAGCAGAACCCACCACATTTACATATCGATCAAATTTTGATTGTGGACTTGATACATACATTACACCACACAACATGGCACCAGCAGCTCTTCCCTTGCCAATTTGCACGAAGTCCATAAACTAACCTAATATTTACACTATGATATTTACTTGAAATCTTTATCTCATCATGGTTTCTTTGATTTATTCCAGAAGAACTGAAAAACGTTGTGTTGTAATTACAATGTTTACAAGATATTTCAAACTCGGCAGCTAGGCATATATGTTTGTTTACATTCAGACATGTACCATTATTAGCACACTGCTTGCGTAAAATATTAGTCTGAAGTATCTCCGACAGTATATAAATATCAATAGCCTCAAACGTTACACTTCCTGTATTTATGTTACGGTAATTTTCTTTCACTTCACCACGTTTTTTTCTACAAGAGTTTTCAAGAACATGAAGCACGAACAGGAACAGTCTCCTTTTAGGTTATGTTGGTCTATACTAGAAGTAGCACTTGATAACAGTCCCGAAACTTGTTTGTCACTCATTTTCGCTTTCTTTTTCCAATTCACACGTTTTTTGAATGTCTTAAAACTTCCCAACTACCGTCAAAATCACCCGCCCACTGATTGGAGAATATATATTTATATTTCCTTGCTAGTTTATCTACCAACCATACCACAAAGGATTAGTTAGCACACACTTATATATATATATATATATATATATATATATATATATATATATATATATATATATATGTGTGTGTGTATATATATATATATATATATATATATATATAAAATTGACCTGCATTGTTTGACGCAAAATAAGGAAAAAAAATATTTATAGTAAGACTAAAATCAAACTTGATACACTGATGGAAAGAGAAATGTTCAAAGATTTATATTTATATAATAAATTAAAAACTGTTATAATTTTTGATGAGCACAATCAAAATTGATACACCAGTGGGAAGAGGAAATTCAAAGATCTAGATAATAATAATAAAAAAAAAGGAATTTGTGTTTGAATAGTTAGATAATGAAATAAAAAAATTTCTAAATTTTGGTATGGTGATGAACCTGCATTGTTTTAAAAAAATACTGAAAACTATTTCTAGTAGGTGCACAATCAAAATTGATACACCACTGGAAATAGATAAAGAAATTAAAAAAATCGTATTTTTTGTTAGTTTTTGGGCTCCGTACCCCCTTAAGAAGCCTGAAAATCATATATCTAACAAGCATGCTGCATTTTTGAAAACATAGGAGCATAGTTTCATGTGTGTGTTCTTTTCCTAGATAAACATAATATTAATAAATTAAGCGGTTTCGCTTAGCAAAGAATACGCGTGACACGCTGCAACGCCGTCCATGCACCAGTCGAGCACTCCTCTTAATGTACTTGCTTGTTTGTAAAATCACTTTACTTTTCTGAGTAACCGCTACAGAACAGAATGAAAAACATATATAAAACATTATTGGCAATTTTTTCTGTTTAAATTTTAATCTGTGTTACATTAAAGAGAATAAGTGACGATCGCCCAACTCTCTCAAGTTACTAACAGCGGCTGAATCAACCGTACTTCAAATTATGATTCCATATAGGAGATCTTTCTGCACTGTTACTTACATGATCGCACTTCATTTTTGAACGCCTTAGAACTTCAAATTTAAAGATACGGGAAGGTAATAGAACATCTCTTGACACGAAACTTAGGGCCGTATCTATAGACCTCTTTCGAATGACAACCAACTGCTCACCAATGCTTTCTTTATGGGGATAGCAGTTGGTTGTCATTTGAAATAGGTTTATAATATCGGCCCTCAGGGCCGTATTTATAGACCTCTTTCGAATGACAACCAACTGCTCACCAATGCTTACTCTATCGGGATAGCAGTTGGTTGTCATTCGAAAGACGTTTATAATATCGGCCCTTAGGTTGACAAATTGTATACGGGTATTTACCATCAAATTGTGTGGGTTAAGACGGATAGTGTGTCGATTTAAGAGACATTTAGTTAAGGCTACGCCCTGTAAGTTTACATTAATTTTGAAGGTATGTACTTTTTAAATCAACAAAATTTTTATATTGAAGAATTACTGTATTGCTTTGTCGCAAATATATGATAATTTGTATGTGTTTTTTGGTAGCAAAATCCTCATAGTTTTTCAGATTTTTCTACGCAAGGAAACACCAATTTTGTTATGAAAACAAGCCAAATACCAAGAAAAATAGTTATTGCGAATGAACGTTGTGTAATTTTGCAAAATTTTGTGCATCGTATGATTGCACTTAGTTAAAAAATTTTCCGTTCAAATAAGTTTACAGTTTTTGCACTTATATGAAAAAACTACTCAGCAAGGCCTTATGACTAAGCTTCCTATGCAATAAAGCTTATTTACGTTGAGTGTAGTTAAGTTTTATACAAAATAGTAATTTATGTAAGCATGTGCGCCAATATCAGTAAAGCTGTTTATCATAGTGAAATCCATACATTAATGAGGATTATTGGTAAATACAACTATTTATTAAAAATAGTATCAACTTGAGCATATTATTTATATTAAAATGGGTGATACCTATTATAACCGTTTTTTGGCGGGAGGTAATTTTAAAAGTATGTACGTTAAAAAATATTTATGACAACGTTGCATTACTACTGTATGCCTTCTGTAATATCGAATACAAGTCATTGATTTCAACATATACATTTTGCTCACTCTACTATGCAGACAGTATTAATAGATAACATACTCTACAGAAAAAAACAATGTTATATGTATATTCATTACACTGGGCTACATTACGGGCAATATATTTTCTATGGCCAGGAAGTTTGATTAATTACTTCATATCTCAGTGCCAAATTATAGATACGATGAAACAGCGGAAATTAACATTTCCTGTGCTGTCTCATTTCCTTGGAAACAATTAGCTACATGGCTATTCAAACCTATAATTTAGTAAAACCCATTTCCACAGTCACCCCCGAGCTGTGTTACGATTCTAACAATATCGTTGTCCTCTCAGTCAATAATGACAATACAAATTATGGAAGCAAAATTAATGTACTTTGCAACAGACCCTGTTGGTATAACGACTACAGAACATTAGCTGTTCTAAGACGTCGTTCGGACAATTTACACACACAATGTCTACAAGCACTTACTTCCATTCCATTGGCCCGTTTCACTCTGCCCAGAACTGCATGTCATTACTTGACTAGATTCAGTTTCTGGACGTACTCCTTTGCAAAATTGAATGACTGTCAAAGAAAACTAAGCAAATAAAAGAAAACCATAAAATAAGCAGAGTATGCTTAGTCAGCAAGATACATACACAACATGAAATTCCAAGATGGAATCGGGTCAAATAAAAAACTATAAACAAACAGATAATAAATGAAATTAATAACAAATAAAATAAAAAAACCAAATAACATGCT
>PNEQ01033143.1:56719-71960 GCA_003012365.1 Medauroidea extradentata
ACAAACACAGTAGATATCAGACACGAACAGAAAAATAACAAAAGAACACAACAAGTAGACGAGACAAAACGCAACAGATATCAGACATATACAGACAAGACAAACGACACAATGAAGAGACGAAACAAAACACAGTAGTTTTCCAGACAGACAGTGTTACGACGTTTCGGGAACTGGAATCTGTTCCCTTCATCAGGTAGACACACAGGGTTGTTGTATCTTGCTGACTAAGCATACTCTGCTTATTTTTTGGTTTTCTTTTATTTGTTTAGTTTTCTTTGACAGTAATTCAATTTTGCAATGGAGTACGTCCAAGAAACTGAATCCAGTCATGCACTCCCATTGCACAGTTCTTTCAAAGATCATATGTCATTACTTGCTTCCCTTCACCAATGTTTAGAAACAAATTCTGTCTGACGCTGCAACAGAGACTTAATCCATCGAACTTCTTCTTGCTAAAAACCATCTTAATTACGTTCAAATTACCGCAAAGCCTAATTTTGGGGGTACTTTTTGTATTACATATTTTGGTGTAAGTGAAGGTTGGCAGAGTCGAAAATTGTTGAAGGATTCGCCATTCATAGCTATAATAATAAAAAAAAAAACAATACTTTAAAGTGGCTATTTTCCTGGCATTCCAACATAGAACAAAATAAATTTAATGGTGCAAAGTTACCCATGGGGGGTGCAACGTATTCTCACTTTACGGTACGTTAAAATCAGTGGAACGAACATGAAACCAATGTCAATAAAATATGTTCTTGATCTCAATAGGAATATCTATTAAGTATATCGAAATTCATAATATTCAAAACATTATTCCGTCTGCCAGCCTTACCGTTAAATTAAATGTAGTATTTTATAAGTCCTTATATTCTTAATGCTTGTGAGAGCGTTGTTAGCAGCTATATTATTTCACATAACTGCGTATTGTTCCGACGTATGTAAAAATAATCGTCATAGTGGGCTTATTTTATTTCAAAGCATTTATTATATGACACGGACAGTTCTTTTGAAATTTAATTATGTCCTATGATACGACAACCTCTTATAGCCTAGTGAGCTCAATTGGCCTACTTTATTTCTGTAACCGCTTAATAGATTTCCTTGCAAACATAAATGACGAAATAGAACACCGTTCAAGCCGTATACAGTTACCTTCCACTGAGAGCAGATATTTTGGGGCATGCCAGTAGCTGCTCCTGAGAGACGTCTGATGAAATTAAATCCATCATTACGATACTGGAAACACACATTCAACGTTATTACGATGTCGAATGTGCTGCATTTTGCATATTCATATATATGTTATTCTCGGCAAAGCGAAAAAAAGGTAAGACCAAATAAAATGTATTTTACTTTTAATTTTTATCCTGATGGAGCAGACTCAACAATTCAAATCTGTGGAAAATCCCTCCTAAACTGAGCATATTCACAGTTTACATTAGAGTGTATGTTACGTACAAATCAAATACGGCTACATTACTCTACTTAACACACATATATGTAAGGCTATGCTACAATTAATGGAGATGAGATAAAACTGGAAGCATTGAAAAACTGCATGTGGATTGTTTGGACCTGCCCCGTTTTAATACGAAACGAAGGAGGATATTTTCTCTTTCTGTGGTACCTGTGTATAACACAAAACTGGCCAAAAATTGTTTTGCTAGATTTTACACTAATACATTCACTTAATAACGTGTCTGGGATGTTGTGCATTATCGTCAAGCGGAGAGACTTTGTGACAGCACACTTTCTGTCACTCAGAATCTTTTATTTTTAGATTATTTGAGTGAAGATAAGTAACTCTAAATGAGTATTATAAACTATATATTAAAACCGTTAATTTAAAATTTAAATTTATCTGATAAACAACTACGAAATAAACATTGTAAGAAGCCCCGCTTGACGATAGAGGTTCTTTTTTTTAGTAGCCCAATGAGGTAATTGCAACCTATTGTTCTTGACAACGGAACACTTGCACGAACACTTCTATAGTAAAAAAATGTCACTACCCATTTGAAGGACACCATGTTTAGTCCTCGGGTCATCGACCTCTGGCTAAGCAGTTGAGGACCACACCAGAGAGTAACAGTGGCAAATGGTTGGAGGGCGAGGTGAGGGGCCATCCGCTTTGTTGGCCGTAAAAACAGGGAATTTTTGGTTCACAATTATGCGCAGTGAATTCCGGCTCTAATTTTATTTCGCAGTTAATGGCTGGAAGAGATTTTTGCTGCCGATAACTAATTAAAAAGGGCGAGGGTGAGTCGACATGTATCCGCATCCAAACGGGAGTGTTTTTGATGAATCAATTTCACGGACGCGCTCTGTGTATAAACTCCTGACCTTCCTGACCCCCCGTCCCTTTTCCCTGCACCCTCTTCACGCTATTCCTGTTCATTTCCAGTGAGTTGTGGTTTCCAGCGTAAAATACACAAAGTGTGTCGGTACGAGTCAACGTGTTTATTTCAACGTGTTTTTATGTTTGCTTTTAATTATTCAAACAAAATTTCTGGGCTAGGAAATGTGTGGGCTGAATATCTGTTTAAATGCTGACGATTATATATCCTCTATGAGATACCGCGTCTGTTAGTTTCGACCAGCCAAAGAATAAACAATATATAATTGTGATACGAGACAGAGCCCAAGTTCGTTACTATATTCCTCCAGGCCAGCCAGGGCACCAATAGCTCTACGATATATCTTTTTGCAGGCTGTGGAATTAACTTCACCCGGTATCGTTAACTGACCTTGCGCGAGGTAAAGAGTGTCAGCCCACTAACTGAAACTCTCGCAAAACGGCTACATTTATCACTACTACTGGGAATGTGAGAAATAATTTATATGGTGTCTTGGATACAAAAAAAGTTGGTGGCGGTGTCTGTTGGGTGCTTAACGTGACCACCTGCCCATGTCGTTAGATGTTTATTATTAAACGGCAAGCTAACTGTGTGGAATGTTTTGAATGCTATTCCGTCGACTTTCTTGCTTAATAATATGAATGCGACTTCTCGTACGTGACCAAATATAAAGTAATGTAAATGCTACTTTATGTGGTACAAGAATTTATTTAATTTATAAGAACTTAACATATGCATTAAAATAACGTCAATTTCAGTATTGCAACACTGGATGCTGAAAATGTCTTCATACGGACGAGGTAGCTCTCACGGGTTTTACATAAATGCAACAGGGACCAGTGCTTTGATTTCTCTTATTTCTTCTCTGCACAGCATCCTCTGTTGACACTTCAAAGAGATGCATGGATTAAATTTGCTGTTCTTTATACATATTACAAGGAAACTTTCTACCTTCGTAAAAGCAGGATCTTTTAAGTTCATTTGGATCAATGTTCTTTCAGAGTAAAAAAGAATGTGCTAAGGACATACAGAAAGGAATACATTCCTGAGTGGCATAAGACACAAAAATTCCTCGTCGAAGATGCATTGACAGTTGAGACAGGTAATGCATCGGATGTGGCCTAGATACTGTGCTGTGAAAATATGCGTTGTTAAGAGTTAAATGCTACAATTTGTGTTAAACAAGTAGACGGTATATGAAAATAGAATGGATAGTAACTAAAATTTATTGGGCCTGATGTACTGTGGAATGTATTTTGAACACTATTTTAACACTCCGTTGTAATTTTTTGCTTGTTTCTTACCCTTGTTTTTTTGTTTAAGTCCTATGTAAAGGATATTCACGGCAATAGATTATGGTACGCGAATCCCTAATATGTTTGCATCTTGTTGCTTGTAAACCTATAGTGACAACAACGATCCATTTTTCACAAAAACTCATGTGTTCCGAATACGGTGAGATACTAATTATAGGTACACTTATCACGACGGGATATTACAGGGACACGCGTCAGTGTCGCCCTCGTAACTTCTTCGCTCCTGTGCCTCAAAATTCACGCAACAGCTGCACATAAGCCACGCCTTACTGTGAGTTTGAAAAGATCGATAGAAAACATGCAATTTGAAAATATGTTGGCCATTTCGTAGCAGTGACCAAATACGAAAAGCATCCAGGGATTTTTATAAAAAATATTACATTCCGTATTGAATTTCATCTTCCAAGGATTTTATTAATTTACTTACGCGAATATGGTTTTAACGTGTCTTTAAATAGTAAGGTATAAGCTGCTCATGTCCTACGAAGAAAGTTTTTAGCCTAGAAAGGTATCAATCAGCCACGACCAATATGTAGGAGCCATTACAGCTTTCTTCTAGAATCCAGTCGGAACAAGTTGGCTGGTCCAAAATTAAATACGGGTCTTCTCGTTGTTGTAAACATTGGTTGGGTGGCTGTAGTCAGAGGTGGGCACTTTATACTGAAACTATTTAAGTGGTTAAGTTAAGGGTGAGGGTTACGGTTAAATGAAATATGTTCATATACGGTGGCTTTACTCTACATAAGTTAGTTACAAAACACTACACAGTTGTACTACATAATTTAGGAAGGAGGGAAGCGGCTGTTTAAATATTTTAGTTGTTATACTCAATGACAGCTGACCCCTTGGACACCTTAGACCTCACCGTTAGCATGATGCCGGAGGTTGATGTTGACTGTGTCGGCTATCGACGGACGGCGGCACGTCGTAGGTCTCGACCCAGGACCATCCTGGCGAGGTGGTGACGGCTGGAAGGCTTGAAGGAGACAGACCCCGATTCCCCTGCTACATTGCATTATATCACCACACTTCAATGCAGGTGGGGAGAATCACTGAGGCCCTTGTCTTGTGTAACCGCTAACCTGATTGCACTGCCGTCGTCGCTAACCCGTCCTCCAGGCGAGACTCTTGGTAATCACAACATCGTGTGTCCATTATTTTACTAACGTTCTATACCTCGCTCGAGTAATTGCTGCGTTAGTGAGAGATTTTGGTCAGCGCTTAATTAACAACGATGTCTTCAGCGCTGGCGAGGGCTAACACGAGGTAAGGAGCAGCACCGGCATGATAGAGCAGGGGAAACGGGAGATCCCTGAGGAAATACGCCTACCAACGGCATTCCCACATGCGAAAATCCGGGGACCGACCCCGCCGGGAATCGAACCCGGATCTCCTTGGTGGGAGGCGAATGGTGTGGCAGTTTAAAAATCGATCAAATTTTCACCTCGAATTATTTCTGCGGTTTTTGCCAGCAGTGCACGAGTTCTGGAGTTGTTCGTAGATAGCTGACCTTTCCTTCCCACGCTTGCATACTAACAGCTAAAACTGATTTTTATCAAAAGTGTCATGCCGAGATATATTGCAGAGCACACGAAGTTTCTTTCTCCGTCAAAGAGACTGTCCTCAAGTTATAGATTAATTTTCATGCTTCGAGATGACCAGTACAATATAAAAATATACATAAGGTCTTACAGGTTTATTTACATGCCTATATTTTAGTAGGAAATGCTTAACACTTTTTCTGCTATAATAGCAAAAATTAATTTTTTCTTCCCATCGCTAAAAAAAAAAAAAAAAAAAGTGAAAAATTATATAAGACAACATGACGAACGATGCCGAACATTAAGTAAAAGACAGAGCAGCAAGCTTAGTCATGTCTAACAATTACTTCGATAACATTGGTGTATTTTACTATGGATACAGGGGCAGGTATTAGTCCAGTAACAGATTTTTCACACAACCGAGACAAATCACTGTAAGTAATTTGGTTATGAATATTCGGATTTATTTGTCAACCGACGGAGCCACGTGGTTATTTAGCTCAGGATACGTTTTGGCATTGTCTCCGTGATCTCTCTTCATGCACGTTCTGCAGACTATAAACATGATTAGTGGTACCAGCACGTTAACTGCTCGGCAGTTACTAACCATTCAACAAGGTGATTTAACCTGGCTAACGAGTGGAGTGCATTTAGAATCTTTGAGAACTTCGAGCTAAGCATTTCTCTGTAAGGCCATGCAAGTGAATGAGTGAGAGATTTCGGTCAGTGCTGAACATAGAGGTCTTTAGTGCTTATGAGGAGTAATATGAGGTGAGTGCAAAGCAACACCAGAGTGAGAGGATGAGGGAAACGGAAGATCCTTGAGAAAACCTGCTAACCAGCGGCGTATACCGGTACGATTTACACATGCGAAAATCCGGGGTCCGACCCCGTCAGCAATCGAACCCGGATCGCCTTGGTGGAATCAAAGCCATAAAAATAGAAGCCAGTGCTAGGACTTGAATTTGCAAAATATATATATTTTTTACATTATAATGACTCGTTTACGAATCCCTGGCGTAAAGTTTTCACTTTTTTTTAAGCTAACTAGACAATTATACTATCTTGGAGCAATTTTTTTGATGTAACTGTTTTAGATTTGAGCTTATTTTTAGCTTTGAAATCACATGCACCCCGTTAGGAGTCCCTTTGTGCAGAACACTTCAGATATATTTTTTGACTTATTTATCGTCACTTAGAGACTATCAGGGGTATTCATTGTTATTCAGTTAAACATTCACTTTTTTTACACGTTTTCTTAGCTTTATTTGTGAGTACAGTTTATTATTTTGTAGTACATGGGTGGGTAAATATTAATGTGATAGTAATATACATTAAATTCAGCACGTATGGTTAACTTTAGTTATTTCCATTGTATGTTACCTATGAAAATACATTCTGTTTCAGACAATGTCGCAATTGTAAGTCTATGATTGAAACAACACACACGCTGATAACGCTTATTTGAAGACCTACAACATTATACGACGAAAGGCAATTTCCTTCAGCTGCTACTGGGAAAAATGTATTAGCCGTATGCAAAGAAAATACGACGGGGGCGTGCGTATGGCTTAGCTTAGCAGTCGCATCCACTGAAACAACAGATTCATATCTTGAGGTCTCGTTCGAGTGAGTTGTCGGTGGAGGGTTTTTTGCGCTGGATACGTGGCTTGAATACAGGATGTCGTAAAGTTGCACGACAATACTTTGGGGAAACAATCCTCGCATTTATAGGAACGAAAAATATTATGCAAACATATCCGAAAAATGTACAATTTCTGCATTACTGTTCATAGCACACGATGTACTAGTATATAACGTTCGGGTAGGATCATATTATTGTGGAATTACATTGCAGTTATGATTGGTGACTACGCACCAAACGAGTCTTATTCAATTGGAGGGCAGGCATTGTCCGATGTATCATTACTAGAGATGAGGGTTTATCGCGAGAAAATCTGACTATTTGCTGGGTTTCAACGTACCGGAAACCGGGGTTACTTTGACCTTGTCGGGTAACTTTGCCGCACCCAAAGTTTTGGTCTTTATGTAATTTTGCAAAGAAAGTTTTAAAGGTTAACTATATGTTCAAAATAAATTATTTCAAATACTAGGTTCCAATTATCTACTTATTCACCACAAGTACACAAAACTAACATTTTTAGTGGTTAAAGTAACCCCGAAAATGGCCAAAGTAACCCCAGTTTACGGTATATTCAGTTTATAAAAAGATGACTGGCTTTATCTTGTACGTGGAGCTGTTGCCCAACGGACCAATCCAATAAGAATCCCGCTGTTGTAATATTCGGAGCCTATTATTGCTCTGCAGACAACTAAGCTTTGTCAGACGTTTAACACTCAAAACACTCAATCATACATGTTGCAAAAAACCACAGTGTCTTCAAGGGTATGTTGGCCCAAAAAATTCTCGCCATATACCGTCATCTCTAATCATTACACAGGATGACGAATCAAACAGCGCGCCATGCACTGTCAATCATAATACCTGTAGTACAAAAACCGTGAGTTTTCGAGACTATGTTCATGCGAAAGTTTCTCATCCTCTAGATGTGACAGCTTTTCCCGCGAAATATTGTTATGCAGCAGTGTAACACCTGTATAATTTGGTTATTGGTGCACGTTCTAATGCCACCCTTATCACCACCTTGTTCCCGGCACTAAGAGCAACTCTACAGTTAGGCGATCGTCTTAAGCAAAATATTTTCAGTATGTATAATGTAAAAATAATTACAATATAATTGACTCAATTATTATTATTTTTTCGTGAAATCACGAAACAAAATTACATCATGCGCTTACGCCTGACTTTTTTTGCAAACGATTTTAATAAGCTTCCTTCATGTACTTCTGTTGGAAATTCCTAACCTGATGCTAATTGCAGGGAAATACTCTCGGCTGTATTTACTAATGCCACGGAAGTGAACAGAGTTGAGCTAGATAAAATGCAACTCCTTGGAATCACTAAACCATATTTTCGCCACGAATATCGTCAGGGATTTGAGCTCCTGGGGCACGAGAAGATCTGCTTAGACCACATCGGATGGGTGAATTTCTTGTGTGGCATAATTGCGTCCACAATCAGGACCGCATCGAGGATTTACGTTTAAGGGTTATCCGCAACATGGGAATGTTATAAAGTAACACCGGTTCCACCAATGAAAGGTGGGTGGAGGGGGGGGGGGGTGTCCGGGATCCTTCACCAGGAATATTTGATTTTTTAAGGTGCAAAATGGTACTATTTATGAAGTTCATGTAATTTAAAGGGGATTCCGGACCCCATGCACCCCCCCCCCTCTCTGGCTATATTCATGCCCCTTGCCATTGCCCTTGCAGTGTTGTTGGGAGGCATATACGCCTTACACCCAAGGGGACTGGAACCAGTGTGGGGGAGGGTACAGTGCTCTAATGTACATCTCAAATTTTGGAGGTGGTGTACATTATATCATTTGTACCCCGGAATTTACGTTATTGACGAGCATCTTACATCTGTGATAAGAACTTATTTAGTAATTTTTATTTATTTTAGTGACTGTCCTCGTCTCTGTACGTAATCTCCTGTCTAAATCATAGTATGTCTTACAAACTATGGTGGGAACATATACCCATCACGATGGGTGTGGAAGGGGGGGGGGAAGAGGAAGGGTTGAGGTTATATCTTCAAATTCAGACCATCTTCTGAATACAGGAAAAAAAGTTTTCAGTGACTGGAGTGGACTCTTATCATCTCACACGTGTACGCAGTGTTGCATAGAGGATGATGAAATAAGCACTATGTCGCCTGCCACGTGTTTAATATGACTTATACTGTATTCGGAAATTTTTTTTTCAAGAAATAATTCTACAAGCGTACACGTGGTACATGAACGAAAAGAAACTACTTCAGTCATGTACGAAATGTCACCCGACAACACTGAATTACTGTAGTAACAGTAACCAGAGTTCCTCAAACAAATCTAAAAATGTTTATTTTTTCTGACTGCTGTGACATAATGACCAGATACGTGCGAAACTAGGATATAATACCGTTCTGAACTTTGTTACAAACTTCTAATCAATAAAACTATATTGGCAAGGTAATAACTCAAGTCGCATAGCAGAAACGGTTCGGTAGAAAGCTTGCTTAGTGGTGAGGGTGGTATTTTAAGGCCTCGCTCTTTAGTTTTGCAGTGGTTTCGAAATGTTTTTTTTTAACGTGAATTAATACATATATAAAAATAATCTTACAGTTTTAATACTTATAATAGTTTGTAGCTAAAATTTTCTGTTCCAGTACACCAAACAAATTTTTAGATTTTTGTTGTCAAAATAAATCAAAATAAAGCAAAATATTTTTTTAAATAGAAAACGGTAGGCCTACACTATTAAAAAAAAAGACGCTCTGCCAAATTGTTTATCGTATGACAGTACAAGTCTCAGTTGTTTTCAAAGCATTTGGTTAAAAAAAAAACACTCGAGTTATTTACAATTGTCTAAAATAAATGAAAGATCATGGCCTTAAGCGAGCTTCTAGGTCACTCTTATTACTTCTTTAATTATGAGCCTCCGAAGCGCAAGAATGTTCCAGGGAGGAATCGCAATTGATCTAGGTCAAGTTTATTATCTTTCAAATTAACGTAATTTTTTTTATACACTAGGATATGCAGTGAACACAATGCTGAAAGTGAATAATAGAAAAATTGAAACAATTGGGTGTCTCGCTGATTGCTATCAAGGAAGTAAAATTTTGACTGCTGGCCACTAAAAGGCACTTTATTTTCTTATTCTAGAAGTAACGAATTAGAAAGGAAACATCTGAGGTATAATTTCAATCACTATACCAACTGCCATTAACTTAAAATTTATATTTTCGAATTTAGATTTGGTAGCCAGGTATAAATATCAATGAAGGATTATTTAAAAATATAAATTACATTTTCAGATAGTGTATATTATTTTATAACATGTTAAGTATTAGTATTATATTTTAACAATTTTTTTTTCTTGCCCAAATGTCTTCGTGCACGCTAGTATAACTTAATTTTTGCAGTTTATGAGAGCAATTTAGATGAAATTGTATTCTTAATAAAAAAAAACAGGGAATGAGATACTTTCGTAAATAAATTCAGGCAATTCCAAAACATAAATATAAATTTTATGTACATTTTTGCGAATATTTGAGGAAATTTATTTGCGTGTTCAAGAAATGTGTGCACGTAATTTCAGTTTTGGTTCTATAAAATGCGCGGAATAAATGATTACACTAACATTTTTTTCTGGTTCTGCTGTAAGTCCGTGTGACTGGCATGCTCGAAAGATTATTACTAATTAATTTGAACTGAAGGAATTTTTTAAGTTCGTGTCATAACATTATGTATTACGCCTTTTAAAATACTAAGGTTTCGGCCCGCTGTATATTCTATGTTTATGTTTTGCACATTGAAATAAATTTTATCTGGGGAGGACACTCGGACGCTACACTACTGGTTACGACCAGGTGCCACAATAATTACGTTAAGATCCAGATCTACGACACTTTGTACCCCCTCCCCCATTCAACTGAAATACGTTCCATTGCCCCTGCCTTTTGATCTGTTATAGTTCACAAGTTGCCTATTGATTCATGTGGTAAAACCATATCATTTTCTCACACAAATTTAAGAAAACAATTTCTGTTGATCAGTCCTAAGTTATAAAACAGCGGAACGGCTTGCTTAAAAATCCCCTTCCGAGGATTTGGATATAAAGACAGCTGCATCGTCTTGCTATCGTAATATAACGAAGTACGCCATACGGCAGGCGAATTACACAGCAGAACTAAAGTTCTACCAAAATAAAATAGTAAAGTGCACTAAAACATTAATTCAGACTGATAGTTCTGATTAAAAAAACAACGTTAACGTATCGTTTATGCGAAGTATTTTGCAGCGAAAAATTTTTATGAATCTATACTAGATTTAAAATTTAAAACCAATAATAAAAGCTAAAAGGTTTTGTTGCTAGAAGTAACTACATTTTTTTCAATAATAACGCGATAAAAGTTAATGAATAACTCCACTTCAGAACAACGTATCTTGAATAAAAACAATGTATGATTTTTGTTTGCTCACATGGAATAATTTGAATATATGATCGATTTATATTTTACCTCTCGCAACCAATTCCAAAGTGATGTCTGCTCCTGGTGTATATTTTCTCTCTCTGCTGTTGTTCCGTTCAAACAAAACACAGTAGCAATTTGACGCATACTGACACGTGTGCGCAGTGTTGCAATAACCGGGCAAGCTGTCAATCTGTGACAGAGCAGGCGTGACATATCCCTCCCCCTCCCCGCTAGGGATCTATATTCACGTTTTAAATCTACGTTGGGGAAGTTCGCTAGGTATAAGGTCAAATATTCAGCTTGCCAGCATAACAGTGCGGATTTGATCGCAGATTCCGCGTAGATAAGGAAACGTGAATCGTGGAAAAAAATAATTCTCGTTTACTACGTTCAATAATGATGCCTTCGTTAATTTCACGCGTTCGTATTGATGTTGTTTTAGCGAATGTTATTTGTGAATCCTAAAAGCGAGCAGGTATCACTAAGTACTTACATAGATATATAAAAAAATTATTTTGCAATGTAGTAGGATTTTACTTCAAAGCAATAAGTTATATAAATTTAGATAGTTGTCGACTTCAAAAATATCTTTAGGTAGCATAATTTTGCTTTGAAAACTACACACCATAGTAAAGAAAAAATTTTAATATATCTACATGACGTTTTTACGATGTCTGTTCTCTTTCACGAAAAAAGTGGCACAAGTTAAGATTCGTGTTAACCCGCTCAGTTAGGTTATTTGATTATTAGTTTATTTAGCATTCTTAAATGAATGACGTGGAAACATCGATGATAAACGATTTCTTGGACGTGTAATAATGCCTCAATGCGTAAAGCAAATTATTTACAACTTCATTAATTTATTACTAAATGAATTCGTGTTAAAGTTAACTTAATGGTGTCATTACTACCCAAGGTTAACAGTAAACCATTTATAAATACGATTTTCACAATTTTTTTCATAAAGTTTTGAATACCCGAAATATCAAAGAATTTATATTGGCGAGGTAAGCACAATTGTTATTTTGTACCTCACTTATTACAGTGAGGTTGACGGCAGATGTAGGGTCGTGTCCTTTTATATATTAATCATTTTTAAATGTTACTCATAAATAACAATCACCAAGGATACGAACGCAAAACTTGCAAATCTGACTTGAATTAGAGGATTTTTTTGTGACTCGGCAAAAGTAAAGGAAATTTGTAATAACATGATATCAAAAACTTATTGGTTACGACTATTAATTTTGTATAAAAGTCTAAATAAATAAGGACAAAAATAATGGAATAAAACAACTTTAACCCTCTCCTTCCCTGAACGAAAAAATAAAAAGTATATTTTTTTCTCGTAAATTAACCGTATCGTCTTCCAGAAAATTACTTTGTAACGGATCAACCAATTCCAGTAAAATTTTGTCACAACATCTGCATCAAGTTTACGTGTTAGGAAAATATGACTGCTGGAGTAACAACGTATAAAATAAATTGTGAGTAGATGTTTTCAAGTATTTTTTGGTAATGAAATTACTTATTTACCTACAGATTTCAGGGCATAACAACATAATAAAATATACTGTAGCAATCTGCGTCGCACCGAAATGAACAGAACGTCAGTGATGGTGTAAATGTAGGTTCAACAGATACCGAGGCTTATGATATGTAATGAAAAATGTGATTACTTATCCATGCCTCCGTCAGACACCGCATCAACTCTGGCCTATCAATAAACATTAAATATCACCATATGAATTCTCACTTGCTATATTAAATGCATACAGTCAACTCCCGATTATCAGCACTAATGGAGGGGACCGATGTCTTGGATAATGCAAAATCGCTGATAATCCACTTTTTTTTAACCCTTCCTTAGATCTCAGTAGACAGAAAGAAGGTCAAATTCTTTCCTGCAATAAAATACAGCAATTTAATATAGCAAACTCTCATTTATTTGCATTAATGATTAGGGGGTAGCGCTAATAATCTGAAAACACAAATAATGAAAATCAAGGATATCTTATTTATCCAAGGTAAAAATCTCGTGAAGCCATTCATGCTTCGCTTACTGGAACGGGCTTAATATTTTTCAAACCTTTCAAAATACGGTTGCTGGCATAGTACGTTGGTGAACATTGAGCGAGTAAACACAGCGTGTATTTACAAATAATTTATTTGTTTAGTTTTTCAACTCTTTTTAAACTATTTTAAACAAAATATTTAGCGCGGATAATCCGCAAATCGAATAATCCACGCACGGATAATCGGGAGTCTACTGTACTTACATAATCAATTGTCTCTGCATAGTATTAAGCGTGTCATCAGTAAAGTCTTACTATTTAAATTCGCGTTTACAGAGGGCAACTAGTACCCAATTTACCCCGTCTTCAGTCATCTTTCTCCACACTTTCACTCCGTTAAGGGAGTGGGTGAAATGGGAAACCGGAAAATTGTTCACGGTGCCTTTTAAAGGAGCAAGTTACGTTTCCTGACTACAAAATTGGTAGCAATGGCTGCATTTATAAGAAGTTTGTGCAGACTTAGACGTACACTTTCAGAACGTCTGTTAGTGAACACGTGTTTTATGTCATATCATTATCAATGAGGAATATAGTGGAAATAAAAGCTTTACTTAGTGACTCGAAGTATTTATATTCTTCATCTGACCAAAATGTAATACAAGTATTTCAAGTCATTAAGAGGGCGTGGTATATAACTAACCGTTCGATTCTCCAATTGAGATCTGCACTTTTTGAAAGTCAATATAGACAAACAGCAAAACGGAAATCCTTGATGATTATGTTTGCCATATTTATGAGCCAACATTTACACAGAATGATGCATTTGTTATACGTGATCTCTTGCGCCGTAATTAAAAGCACGAGATTTCGGCGTCAGAGATTGTTCTTCAGAAGTACGTTAATCGAGAATAAATTTTGCTCATAAAGTTGGCAAAAACTATTGTCAAGGATTGCTGTTTTTTTTTTATTGGCTTCGAGAAACCTACAATACTGAACTGATGCTTTTAGTGCTGACTTATATACCAATTACAATTAATTTTAATTCTCTGTCATTGATAAGGGTATGGCATAAAACACGTGCTCAGGCGCGGGCGTTCTGAAAGTTTGCGTCAACTTCTAAAAGTCATCACATGTCCCTCGTAAATTCTATTGCAACGACCAGTTTTGTTGGCAAGGAACGTATCTTTGTTCAGGTAACCACATTGGCAACTCTGAAAGGCACGGTTATAGTTTAACAATTTTTTTCGCCGAGGTAATAGTTATTTTCGTAGCTCGTCGCAACCGACTTCGCTTGCAGTTCCGCTTGCATCTTCGTCGATTCCACTCTCGTCTTCTACATCGTGGTACTCCACTCTTATCTAAGAAATACTCCTCGGACACGTTGAGTATCGCTGTTATCTAGCCGCGAGGCAGCTCCCACAGCGTAAAGTTTAAGAGAGGACTATCGCGAAAATTATGAAAGTAAATCATCTATTTTTCTACGGCACGAAATTTTATATCGTTCTGACGCGGCCGCGAACTGCCTGCGTGTGTGGCCTTGCGTGTCTGCTATCAGCAGAGGTAGCAGCGTCGTCAAAGAAAAAATTAAATTTAGAGAGGCATAATGCTATCGTCTTCTAGCTTGGGGTTTTCCGAGATGTTCACGTGGTGAGGCAGGGCATTGGGATAAGGGAACTGGGCCACAACATTTCGAGTTGCCGCCTAGTACGTTAAGGGCGGACTCCATCCCTTCGCAGGCAGTAGAGCTGGATAGGGATTTCAATGTTAAACTAAATTTGCGGTATCTCAGTCAGTTTTAAAGATATCATCTTCGAATAAGGGCCACATTGTAGAATTCGTAGCCTACAATATTGCTATTGAGCAAAATCGTGCAATTTAAAGTTCTAACTGTTTTTTAAGGTGAAAT
>PNEQ01033150.1:0-16236 GCA_003012365.1 Medauroidea extradentata
GTAGTGTCGTGTGCAACAACACTAAAAAGGTGGTGATCCGCGACAGATTGAGGACGCTGCACATCCCCAATTAATAAACTAATGAATATTTAGCTGGTAGTATGGAGTAAAATGCTTTGTAAATTTATCAGTATCTATGTTACATACAATTTTTAGGTTATAAACGTCAATTAACCAGCTTTTTAGGCAAGTTGGATCCGGATGTATCCCTCCGCCGCTCGGCCGAGTAAGTCAGAGTGTTCGCCCAGGAAAGTCAGTCGTCGTACATCGGAGCTCGTGACCGGTCGCCGGGAGATGGCCGGCTAAGTTTTCTTGTTTATAATCGGTCAGTAGGAGTTGTGTTTCATCGGAGCTCGTGACCGGTCGCCCGGGAGATAGCCGGTTGAGTGTTTTTATTGTTAGTTGGGGCGTCATGGCGGCAGGGAGAGGACGTGTTAAAGTTGGAAGAGGGGCGGTGAAGCTTAGAGGGCGCATCCGCGAGTAAAGGGGGCTGTGTAGCTAGCACAATATGTATTTCTTTTGCGGTGTTTATTAAGAGTAGTACTCAAGTAAGTAGGTGCAAGAAATAGCTGCACATGTGAGTATAGCAGTATATTTAAGACACCGTTAGTGGTACCACGTAGTTTAGGTCGTTTTCCTTTGTGGAGCAAACTGAGGCAGATCACAACCGATAATAAACTGGGACGAACACTCATGACTTAGTGAATTCCGCCACTGGTGTTACCTATTCACGTTCACACTGTAAGACATAAA
This sequence comes from Medauroidea extradentata, assembly GCA_003012365.1. NCBI lineage: Eukaryota > Metazoa > Arthropoda > Insecta > Phasmatodea > Phasmatidae > Medauroidea > Medauroidea extradentata. The sequence continues at coordinate 754 of PNEQ01033150.1, forward strand.
TCACGGGAAAGAATTTTTGTACGTTATTGTGCCATGTACGTCTTGTGAACTATTATTAAAAAGACTGAAAGTTATTAAAGAAATTGGCTCCTTTTTTTTTCTATGTAAACTCCTTAGGTAAACTCCTCAGGCTATCCGGGCATATAAATAACAAACAAGGAAAAGTCTAATTAGATAAGTCGTCGCCGGCAGCAAGGGCATCATAACCTCCAACATCTAGATAGTAACCACAACGTGGACGTGACGTAGCAGCCCCATTACATTCTGCCGCCCCGAACAGGGACATCTATATAAATAACAACAGACGTGGCGGCGTAGCAGAGACCCATTACAATTAGCATTATAAATTTGCAATTGTTTGAAACAAATAGAATACCATGGCCTTAAGAAACTAGCTGGAATATTACATAACCCAAAAATTCAACGACTTTTCAAGGGCTGGATTAAATCAAGGACTTTTCAAGGCCTTTCCAAGGACTGGATTAAATCAAGGACTTTTCAAGGCCTTTTACGGACATGGTCAAAGTTCCAAGACTTTCCAGGACCGTAAGAACCCTGAGTTAATTTCTTAAATGTGGAGGCATTAATTTCAATGACACTTTCTATACTTAGGAATAAGACAAATTTTTACATGCTTTGACAGAATGTGGCAGGAGTTGACGCCACTTGCATCAAGCTAAACATGCCTGAGTATTTGACGTTTACAATTAACATACATCTACTATTAATATGCATTAATGGGTTTGTGTACAAATGGCAAAGTATTTGTGTTTTTTAACTACACATATTGCAGCTAATGCAGCCCAAAAACATGTAATTATTAACACCAATGGTAATAAATAGTGAACGTTAACTATGATTAAAAACTTGTGTAGTAATAACCATCAATATTAAATACTTCTAAAGCTTACTGGGCAGTTACTAGCACCTATACAACATTTAAAAATAAATAATATGAACATTTTAGCTAAAAAAAACATTGGTTTAGCAATAACAGCCATCAGAATATGTGTCCGTGGGCATGGTGACGATAAAAAGCAATTATTGCACAGTTTCAATGCTACCGTTAGCACAGTTAGTTTTATTTTCTTCCACAATGCTAGTTAGACCTGATAACTACCTAACTGCTGCCATCTTGGATTTTTTATTTAATCAAAGTTAATAATTTGGAAAGTTAGTGCAGGTATTCATAATTCCAGATTTCGTATTTCCAATATTCTAAATTTAGTTTTGCTTTCATACATGTGTTACGAGGTTAAAATTTTTAATTTAATGACTTACTGTGATGATGTAATTTGTTTTAATGTGACTATGAGGATATGAAAATAAATTGAGTTTTATTTTAACTTAAACATTACCATAGAATTGGAATCGAAGAATCATATCCCAATTTTGACAATTGATGATGGAATCATAGTACAATTTTAGGAACTGATACATCACATATGCTTCTAGTTATGACCCATAACAAACTCAAAGCTATGAATAAGGGAGGTAAGAGAAATATCTCAAATATTACATGTTATTATGTTAAAAATAATGTTGAGAGCACAGAAAGAGGAATCCTGAGTTTTATTTACTCTCCGATGTTAAATTTTCAAATTAACTGTAATTTTCCTGCTGGTACTATTAGTTTGCAGACAATAAATTTCATCTAACTAAATACAGAATGAGGGGTGGGGGGGAGAAGGGAAAAAAAAAGGTAGATGGGTTAGTTGGGAAGAGGATGGGGGGAGAAGCATGGCACCCATTTCCTCTGATAACAACACAAAACATTCCCCATCACCACTCCACTCCAGACACAGCATTGTATCTCAAACCCCTAAAGATCAGTTCTATACATCAACCACAAATGCGGATACAATGTCTCGTAATGAATGTTTTCTTTCCCTACCTGCAAGTGGTTTATGCACAAACACATTCTGCTGACGGCCTTAATGATCAGTACATATATCAGATAAAATAAACCCTTACATTTGAAAGCCTATACATATACAACTGCTTGTAATTACAGTAATACCGGTACCATTTCTGACAATTATTAATGACAAACAAATTGCAAAAACCTACAGCATTTGGATGCAATTACAGTATTTCATCAAGCTAGCAACTGCCTATTATAAAAAAAAATATATATATTATATTAAACAAGAATTTATTTTTATACTTTAATTGATTGTAATTAATAAGCTTTCACGGTTAGCATACTGAAATGCAATATAAAGATCTGTTTGTCACAAATTTTTCCACTCCTCAAAAGTGAGTGTCTTTATCTCATTTTATCTGAAACATGAAGCTGGGTAAAATTAACCAGCTGATTCAGTTCAGAGTTGCACAAATCAGACTTTTTTGTTCTTTGGTGGTGGTACCACTTTTGCTGGATAAATAGACTTATATGGTTGCCAGTTCCATACAACCAGCAGGCATGCCAATGTGTACACACCTGGCTGACACTGGTAATATCCAAAAACTCTATTATAAACCAGAATGTAACTACTGAAACCTTAAATGAACTGCAGTATTTAAATGTACTGGTACTTTTTTGTTTGGGCAAATTAGTTTGAAATCAATTCAGGGGGTATTCCCACAAGTTCCAGCTAGTTATCAAATAGTAACAAAAATCCAAACTAACAAAATTATAAAATTCCAGAATTAAATAAAATAAAAAACCCTACGTACAACACCGAAACTAAAAGTTGTAGACAAAATAACTAAAACTACGTATAGACTTTTAAGGATATTTTTCTGTCAACAAGTATTTGTATTTAAAAAAAATGAATGTATTGTACACAGAACACACAATGTTAAACTAACTGTGATAGATAATTATTTCACTTATATTTCTCATAAAGGATAAAGAAACCTATCAAAACGAGCTTGTACATTCCATTACATAATTATATTAAGCACAATGAAGCTGCTGACATAACAATATATGACGTCCCACGAAGCAGGTTTTTATGTACAGCTCCCATAATGATTGTAAGAGCACCCAAATGTATGTACAGCCACGAAGAACCGCAACCCGTGCAATACAGTTTTGCGTACAAAATTGAAAAAGTTAGTTTACCTTTGAGTTCGTCAAAGTCTACCAGATGTAACTGAAGGTTACCTTTTTCTTCTTCCAGCTCAGCAATCCTGTTCTGCAGTTTTGATATCTCTTCATTGACATCTGTTACCTGCAACAAATGATTTGTTTCAAAAAGGGAAAAGCATACAACATAACACTCGGAAGTTCAAAGAAAAACTTCTATGTAACAAGAATTACACTCTCACACTGTAGTATTAACATCGACCTCAGAATGTTAGGTATAGGTAACCTTGTTTTTACCATATTAACTAATTCCCCCCCCCCCCAACACTCTTCCTTTCAAGTCTACAAAACCCTGACAGCTAAAATTTTAAGTAATTCATATGTTGAAATACCTGGCACACTTAAAAAAATTATTTGCCAATGGCTCCAGGACATACTTTGAATCTTCATTCGAACAAATTAAAGAACAACAGGAAAGGCAGAACTGTTTCTCTAAAATATCATTAGAATGACAAAATACTCCATTCAACCCAAGAACTGCCACTACACCTACTCTGGGCTGTGAACAACTCGAACCTAACAGCTGTTTCCCATTATCTGCTAACACTAACCCAAATGAGAAAGCTGGACAATGTACTACACTATTTTAGGCAGGGTTGAGTCAGTAGAATATTACGTGTAGAAAATAGGTAATCTACGTGTATATTCTACTGTAGAGTATGTCATGTAGAATATTGCAATTTAGTACATATTGTACATGTAGAAAACTGTTTTTCAAGTTTTTAGTGTGTGTTAATACTGCATGTATTAAAGTCTCTGAACACTGCAGAAAATCATATTTACATAATTACGTTATTAATTTTTGTAGTAATTGGAAGCCATGTAATATGGAAATATTTTCACTCTCTGTAAACCTGAGTAACAAATTCTAGTTGAACTTTCAGATTCAATTATGTTTATTAGCATCGTACAGACTATACATTCACGTAAGTTTTGGAAACTAAGACTACAGAATTAGAACATACATGTTTTAAATTACATCAGAAATATTCTTTGGTAACAAAATTAAGAGAGGAGAATTGGTTTTCAAGTAGTTTGTAAATTAAAATATTACAAACAAAAAATTGGAAGAGAGCAAAAGAAAATAGCCATTGACTGTTGTAAATTAAACCTGCTCATTAAATAAGATGTAGGCTATTAAATATAAGTTTTCTTGGAAGTTAATATTTCATTTACAGTAATTTTCATCAGATGAGATACTGCGGAAGTTACAGCATATGGTACATACTGTGAGGCGGTCCACCCACAACTTAGGCCTTAATTATTTCCTGTATTATTTTTATTTTGTTTATTTCCTTATGTTTAATTGATTGTATTTGCTATTATCTATTTAATTATTTTCAGGTATTGTTGACAGGAGTTTGATTACGGTAATGTTTGGCCTTTAATCTGTATCAATATAAAAATTATTCCATTTTATATTTAATTTGGTTTGTTTAGGTTGAGGTTACTTTGTATTTTAATTTTAGTTAAAGATTGTCGTTAGTAGCAGTTTAAATAACTGGAGTAATAAGTGTACTTTAACTTCAGGCTGGGTGTTCCTAGAATGGCTAAATTTAGATTTCAACAGCATCTAATCTTACTTCACACTGGAGCGCGCGTGCGCTGCCTCTCGTCGAGTATACAAGAGAGACAGTTATATGTTTTGCGTGGGCCCATCAAAAGACATGCCGTTTGAAAGTGTTGAAGTGTATGTTGTAATTTAGAGTGTAATTACATGTTTAAAAAATATTTTCATTTGAGAGGTGGTGTATGATGTAAGTAGTCTAATTATTTATCATATGTTGTGTAGTTTTAGTTTACAGTAAGGTATCTTTTTTCCTGGGGAGCTGGGTGGCCGCCAGGGGGGCTACAAGGAGAGAGCCAGTTTGGCTTGGCGAGGTCCACCATTACGTTACTCTTGTTGTGGCGGCTGAGGTAGTCAGACTTTGTGTTTGAAACACGTGTGAGGACAACAAGACGGGGGCGATCATACTGGTAGGGAGGTGCAAGCTCCGATGGACTAGAATCTGGAGGACTAACGGTTTACAGTAATTATATACCTTTGCAATATTTTGTTTAGTCTGCGTTACAGTATTGTGGCAATAATGAAAAATTAGTTGTGTTTTTTCTGGCAGGATGCGGACTTACCAGTATAATATTTTGTCATTTGGACTGGTTCTCTCCCCGGGAGTGCACTAACCAAAATTAAAATTCAGCTTCATGTGTGTCCACTGTTTTCTTTTCTTTCGGGTTTGACCAATATGTAATTGTTCGAGCATTAAAATTTTGGTACGATAGAGTTGTAACCTACAGTAAGGTTAATTAAATTTTTCTGGCCAGATTTCTGCTTTTATTTGTGAAAGAAGGCGGAGTGTCTGTGCCTGAATTATTATCATTACGTGCTGCGCCCTACCTTCCCCCCTTTATAATACTGTATGTAGCAAAATTTGTTATTGTTATAACAGTGTGCAGGTAGTGTTGTTTATTTTTTAATTTTATGGTTATGTTTAGCATATTACATACATCAAAGGTGGATAAAATAAAATAACTTCCCTGTGCTGATTCTGGTAATTTTGCAGCACTATTATTTAAAGTGTTCTGATAAACAGTACAAAATGCTCCACAGTTGTTATTTTCTTTAACTAAATCAAAGTCTATGTCATTCCACAAAAAATGCTTTGGCCTGCCAGCCATTTTGTAACAGCTGAAGTGTCTTGTCCAATGCCTAGCATGTTATTAGTTTGTTGCTATTATATGCCATTGTATAAATAAGTGTTAAAATACACTTTATTAGGTGGCAAATACAAACCATGACATTTCATTTAAGAGCTAGTGTACTTCAGTATTTTTACGTTTGTGCACGCAAGCGGGGAAGGTGATAAGTCAAATGTAACTCATCCGTCGAACACCTCACTGCCTTTAGGTGAAGGGTACAAAACTAGCGTGCAGTGTTTTCATAGTAAGTGTTTTGCAACGGGACTTCAAGCGATGACCTTAGTATTTTAACTGTGGAAAGTTTGTTGTATATACTGTATTTAGAATATTTGAGGGGCTTGCTAATAATGTTTTTTATTAGCAGACAGCATTTTTAAAACGACAGGAAGACAGTTTGAAGTGGGTCTTCTTTTTGTAGATAAACTCATAGGAAATATTAATGTAGCTATACAAGGAAAAATACTTTCCGTACTATACTACATAAGGCTTACGGGGCAGATCGGCTAACTCAAAAAATGCAAAGTAATTATTTTGACAGCAAAATAAATAATTTTCTACATACTCATTCTACATAATTTTCTACATGTTTGTAGAAAAATAATATTCTACGTGTAATGACCCAACCCTGGTTTTAGGTCAACAACTTCAGAAAAACCTGAACATGAGAGGCAAATATTGTTACAGCTAGTTGCTCAATAAGTCATTTGACTGTTCCCCAAAGTCCCGAAAATATTCTTTATCAGAGAGTATGTGGGTCATAGCCCTCTGATAGAGACTAAAAGGTACTAAATAATAGGTAAGAGGGAAACAGACCCTATGCCATTCTGCTACGGGTGAAATGGCAGTTCTCAAAAAGTTTCATCTAACTTTTCTTAAGCACAAGTGCCAGTACATAAAGTTTATGAGTGGGAATCAAAAGTACTGTCGTAATTTACTTGGTACTATTTAAGGAGTAGAGCTAGATTCTAAAATTTAATTTACAGACTTTCTGTTACGACTTATGTTTTAAAATATTTTCGTTAAATGTGGCAATGTTGAGGCATATAAGGCATTTGAGATGAAGTTTGGAGATCGTAATAGTGTTATATATTCATCTTATATTGGACTTGTAATCATTCTTGAAAGTTAACCTGTAATTGATTCGCCCAGTGGAGAAAGGAACTAAGTCACTTTTTGTTACTTGTCGGGAGAAGGAAAAATTGTTTTCTGAACAAAGTACTTTCCCCTGAATCCTCAAATATCTGTATGCATCAACTTCCTTGCTCTTGGTATATAATTATTGAATGGTAAATGAAATCTGTCACATGCATTTTGCATACCAGTATTTTGGAGGAAAAAAAAAAAAAAAAAGGACTTAATTCCCTTTTCTGATTGCTAGCTGTTTTCAAGCACCTTTTCCAATCGTTTGCTGTTTACAAGCTATATTTTTCTGTTCGTTTATGTCTTAAATTATGTAAGAATGTGTATGCAACACATAAGGATAGTTCAAAGTACATTGTATTTATCAAAAAGTATATAATTTCTGAAAAACATACTAATCCTCAGAATTCCATTTCACCATTTCACGTAAGTATCAATATTGTAATATGTTTGAAAAGTAGCATAGGATCCAGCATCACATTCAGAATACACTTTAGCGATAGCTACACACGTCTCATAGTCATAGGTCATAGTTAATTGTCAACTTCAGTTCACCATTTATCTCTACAAAGACTCATACTGACAGGTGTCAACATCGGAACAAATGGTAGACCACAACACTATTTCATCATAAAAGGACACTGCATTTTTGCCTGTTACATATCTTAGGAGTTTCTTGATGTCTTCCATTTTTACCTTCTTAACGGGCACTTTTCCACCAGGATACGCTTAATACAAATTCATGCAGACATTTGTGTTTTTCTTAGCCACGTGAAAATTGTGACTAAAAAACTGTTTATGTACAAAATAGCTGTTACTACACCTGGATTATCAGTGTAATATCAAAATTCCTTAAACTGGGATTTGGTGAAACCTTGTTTCTCACATCGTGAAACAGATCTCTTGCTGGTTACTTGAGACAACACATGTTTTTTGAAGTGACGAGGCCACCAGATGTCAAAGTTCATTATTCTTTCAGTTTCAAATAGGTATTATCACACTGATATTGGGCATGCTGTTGGCTATTATTTCCACATACTCCTTAGACGTACATAAACTCTATCCATCTTCTTTATCTTCCTCTTGAGTACTCCAAATACCCAATCGCAAGGCAGGAAGGAATGTTCTCTTTCTGGAAATCTTAAACCTACCAAGTTGAGTTATTCATACTACTGTAATTCTTATCTATCCAACCTTTGCCTAAGCGCAACACCACGAATTCAGAATCGCTTGTAGTGCACAGATATGGAAACTGCTGCAATTCATTACTTTTGTTCATTCAGTTTCATAAGGCACCTGCTGTCACCTAATGGCTAAGGAAATATACAACTTTCTGATTTGTTTCTACCTGCCACCAAACAGTGGAGAAAGGAATTAAGTCCGTAGATTAGCGGAGAAAAGAACTAAGTTCGGAACTTAGTTCTATTCTGCACACCACGGTAATACAACTTGAATAAATGTTATGGCTCAAAAACCGAAAGCACAAAAACTAACACCCCCCCCTCCCCAAAACCCTTAAGAAAACTAAGTATCGCAATGTAACGAAGAGTACATTCACTAAAATACATTTGACTTCTACTAGACTCAGCATGGTTCCTAACAATTACTGTACTGCACTTAATAAAATGTGCAGAGTACATGACTCCTGAATATAGGCAAGGGTGTAGCCAGCAACTTTTTTTAGGGGATAGGGGGCATATTTTAATTGCAATATACTATATACATATCCCTACATACATGCACACACAGACATAGAATAATCATGAAGGCTGTCAAAATGTCAGACATTTTTACAGCCAACTGACAGTAATTAACGCTCCTTGTGGACAACCATACCACAAAATAACGATTTAATAACTCAGATTTTGCTAATGCACAATGGCAAAACAGTTTTTTAAAGAAATTTCTTATAAAAACATACAATAATGTACTAATTTAATGTATGCCAAATCTGCACCCAAAAAAATCTAGTTGTTAAAAATAGTGCATTAAAAATCTAACAACTTTGATGAGACACACAAGCCCTAAAATATTCATCATATTTTGTTTGATCAAAACTTGCTTCCATAAGAAATACATATTAACTGTTATGAAAAAAAATACCATGCATCAAAGTAAATACCAACATCTTAAGGCTGACGCATCGCGTCCTTAATAATATCCATACTAAAACTCGCCTCCCTTTCTAAGTTGACCTGTGTTGTAATTGTAGGTTAGGCCTAAAACGTAACCACGTGTTGCAGATTTCTGAATATGTACATAATATTATGCTGTTTGCACTTGTTAGGAACAAATACTATTTTATTGTAATAATCTGTGTGTGTAAAGAAAGACTCACGTACCTGAAAAACATTTCACGTAATATTTATTGTTTACAGTCACGGCCATGATGCCAAAAACTACGTGCACAGACTCTGGTGAGATAAGATAAATTATGCACGAGACAAATATTTGATGTAAATAATATTATTTAAAGTGTCTAAAATGTATGATTGTTATTTAAAAAGAGTTTAAACGGCAACACGTAATAATATTTTAATAGTGAGTATGTTGTATTTATGAGGCGAGCGAAATTCTGTTTTCTAGTATTGGTAACCCTGCAGAGCAGACAGCTCCAGCGGCCGAGCGACCATTTTGAACCCACCCGCCTAACAGGACTTCCACCCCCACGGACGGGTATATAAGGCGCCTCTCGCCATCCAGAAATCAGTGTTTCCTAGGGCTCCGCTCCTACCGAGTTCTCTAGGCACTCTCCCCTTACCTTACGGGTTGTGGCGGTAGCCTGCCACCTAAGCCCTCCTACCCTCTTACCCTCAACTTACCACCTATCCGGGGTTGTGGCGGTAACCTTCCACCTAAGCCCTCGCTCCTTCCTTACGGGTTGTGGCGGTAGCCTGCCACCTAAGCCTCCTACCCAAACCTGCTCTACCTCCCGAGTGCCTAGAAACGACGTAGCGAGTCGGTCACTCTAGCGCGCGGTAGCTTTGGGAACGCACCCACTTGCGTAGCTCTATCGGCCGCGAGGCGCGCCAGCGGTATCCGCCGGAAAGCGGAAGTTCAGTAGTCGGAGGCTCCCGCGAAACAGTCAATCCACGTGGCAGAGTGCCAGTGATAAGTCAGTAGTATAATATTTCAGTGGCAAAGTTGTGAGAGACGTGATAAGTCAGTAGTGTAATATTTCAGTAGCAAAGTATGAGAGAAGTATAAACCAGTTGTAAATTCTGTAAAAGTGTGTACGAAGATTGGAGATCAGGAAGTGTTGTAAAGTGTTTTGTGAACTTGTGTACTTTGAACGAGTCAACAATATAATCAGTGAAATGCAATTATTCTTTTATTTTCTAAATTAAATGTCTGAATTGGAGACCCGCTCACCTCAGGAGGAGATATTGAGCCCGCGACAGCAAGCCGCTAAGGCGCGACAACAGTTAGTCGCCAAGAAGGACAAATATCCTGCCGGTCTAATTCCGGAGCTTCAGAAGCTACCAGGCCCCGAGCCTACCCTGCCTGAGCTCGGCGCTCAATATAAACAACTTTCGGCCCCTCAGGCCCGACCCCGCAAACAAGTTCGGTTCAGCAAAATTCTTAAAAAGATCCAACGCCAACAGATCCCGTTACTGAGTCCTATCAAGACTCCCCCTAGGCCTGTTCTCCTGCACCAGCGGATCCAGGAGATCATCGCAGAGGATAGCCGAACGTCCAAGCGGGTCACACCCATATCTGACGATAAGAAAAGGCTATTAAGAAAGCTATTTTAATAAGGTGAGTGGACATCGACCTTACCCATATAAAGAATTCTGAAACCCCCTTCCTCTGCTCGCACAAAAGCATCCAGCGTAGGCCCTACACAAGGGACACCACTCTCCCTGGACACGCTAGGCTTTTCATCAATCCACAGGAGGAGTCTCTTAAGCTCTCTCCCTACAGCTAGCCAAATCAACGGTGCCTCGCCTGTGGACCACCCTCACCCATATAGCCTTGAGGAAGCGGGGCAAGGCCTTCTCTAACCTTTAGCAGTAAATAACCGGGCCGATACCAAACAAGCAATAGCCAGTTCCAGTCTAACCCTTGAAGATAAACCAGTTGTTGCACATGCAGCCTCCCACAAACTACGTATCTTTTGATGCATGTTACAACACCAGAGTGATGAGAGCCTTACCACCTACAGACAATACCGCAGAACTGAGGTGCTGGGAACTAACCCATCAGTATATCACAAATTCCAGACAACCACCAGGCCTCAACATCCGATAACATTCATATTTCCCGGCACATCCAAGTTCATCCTTTGGCCGCTAGGTGTGCTAGATACCAACCATCGCACCGTCTGCCATACTGCAGTGTGCAATCACTCACCACCCGAGAAAGCTGGCCTGGCCAGCGAAATGTCGCAGCCACGCAAAAATGTGTTGTTCAATTATGTTTTGTTTTTTCTCCAATCTGCAAGTACTGTTTCTGTAAGTAGTTGTGCATCTCGGTCTAAGTTTTTAGTAATTAGTACCTAATGTTAACAAATACGTATGACAATAAGTAAAGAGAGTTGGGTATACACACTGCATATAGATATTACAGCACAGTACATACACGACAAGGAAAGAAATATAAAGCATGGTCTTACCTTATTTAAATCGTCCAGCTGCTTTCTGAGAGCCTTCACCTTGTTGCCATACTGCGCCTTGGTGCGGATTGCCTGCTTGTTGGCTTCATCGAGTGCTGACGCTAGCTCCTCTGCACGCCGCGATGCAACCTCCTGCTGACTGCGCAGGTCTCCACTCAACTCCTGCAGCCGTACTACCTTCTCCTGCAACGCGGCATTGCGTGTGCTCAAGTCAAAGCGAGCGGCCTCCAGCACAGCAATGCTCTCTTGAGACTCTGCCAGCCTGCACACACAAACACAGACAACACTACACATTTGTTCTATTTGCAGAATTTAATTGACACTCAGGCACCTCGCACTTGTTACGAAATTATACTGGTGGTGCAGTGAGATGTCTCACTTCCACAACAGATATACAATATTTCTGGAGTTCCTAGAAACACAGCAAAGAAAGAGCGATTACAACGTTTCATTCAACTCAATGGTACCAAAACACAAAATTGAAAGAAAAAATTGAATCGCAATTATGTTACTGGTCATACATTTCATGACAATTCTCACCACTTTATCACATTTCATGCATGTGCACTGTTAGAGATGCAAAAAAATGTTTTTAACAAAGTAATTATTTCATTAAAAACATTCTTAAACAGTTCTAAAATATCACATGCATACATAAATTATGATTCTAAATTATACACACAAGGAAACATGAAATTGTAACATTCTACAAAAGAATCCTCTTTGAGTTCAAGTTCTTTTGAGGTTGGTTCAGACATTGCTGTGATATTGTAAATGTGTACAAGTTAGCCGAAAGCCAAGATGTTTACAGCCGCAGGCCTGCTTGCTGATACATTCTACAGGTTATTAAAAATGATCTGTACACTTTCAAGTGAAAAAAATATTTGCATTGAGGTAAGATATATGAGTACATGTATATGGTTGGAATTAGCAACTCAAGAAGTTTTTTTAGTTACAGTGATACCCAGCAGCAGTGTCCACAGACACAGTAACATGGCTGCCAGACCAACGGAGAAAGCATTTTGCGTGATGGAGTTCTGCAAAAGCGCATCTGCAACCACAGTGCGTCGAAGGTTCAGAACCAAATTTAACAAGGCTCCACCTAGCAGAACATCCATTTACGACTGGGTACAGAAGTTTAAGGAAAAAGGATGACTTTGCAAAGGCAAAAGCAGTGGGTGGCCATCAACATCGGAGGAACAGGTTGAACGGATCCGAGAAACATTCACCAGAAGTCCACAAAAATCAACGTCTCGTGCCAGTCGGGAGCTAGGCATTACGCAACTAACTGTTTGGATAGTGCTAAGAAAACACCTGCAAATGAAACCATATCGGATTCAGTTCCTCCAAGGCATTAACACACTGAGATAAACGTTTGCGGGAACAGTTTTGCAGTGATATGCAGCACCTAATGGAAGAAGACGACGATTTGTCTTCCAGGTTGATTTTTAGTGATGAGGTTAATGGTACAGTAAACCGGCACAACGAGCGGATATGGGGGACAGAGAATTCCCACGTTGTTGTCGAACATGTCTGTGGTTCCCCAAAGGTTAATGTGTTTTGTGCTTTGTCAAGACAAAAAATGTATGGACCCTTCTTCTTTGCAGAGGCAACGATCACTGGACATTGTTATCTGGACATGCTTCAGGAGTGGCTTATGCCGCAATTGCAAGAGGACAGTGACAATTTCATTTTTCAACAGGATGGTGCTCCACCATACTTCCACAACGATGTTTGTCATTTTTTGGATACTGAGCTACCATGGCGATGGATTGGTCGTGCATCAGCTGACAATCTGCAGTTGCTTGCATGGGCCCCACGCTCACCGGATCTGACACAGTGCAGTTTTTATCTGTGGGGTTACATCAAAGACACTGTTTTTACATCTTCACTCCCCCACACCATCGCTGACTTATGAGGACGCATCACTGCTGCTGTGACTGACATTGATGTGGACACTTTGGGGCGAGTGTGGGCTGAACTAGACTATAGACTGGACGTGTGGCATGTGACTATAGGTTCAAACATTGAACATTTGTGAACATGATAAAGAACTACTTGAGTTGCTGATTCCAACCATATACTCATATATCATATCTTACCTCTATGCAAATATTTTTTTCAATCACTTGAAAGTGTATAGATCATTTTGAATAATCCTGTATTTATGACTTTAGAACATATTAATGAGAAAAGTTATTTTTCCCCAAATTAAAAATTTTAACTTGAAAAAATCAAACAAAAACATAAACCACTTTAAAGTTTACAGTGAAATTGCATTATTTGACTACCAAATTTATAAAACAGCTAAATGTTTACCTATAAACTATAGTAAAATTAATAAATAATCAGCAACAATTAAATAAAAAACTGTCCTGCATTATATTTTATTTGTTACGATCAAATTATTTGACAGTAAACTGGCGACTGGACAAATACACATACAAAAATGAGAGCACTCTGATGAATCTGCCAATACGCTGTGTCAAAGTCATTATTACTAAAATTTCAAAAATTGGTAGATTGGGTATATTTTTAGTAACAGTCTCTACATATTTACACTCATACACTATTTCAGGGCCAGCCTGTACAGCTGATGATCTGCACTGCAGAAAGTTAGAAATACACTTAAATTTTCGGAACTATTATAAGTTTTAACTAAATACCAATCTATTAAAAGAAAATACAAATCATTTCAGTAAACAACTATTGAGTACACACTTTCAAAACAGTACACACACTGAGCTGAGTACATCAGCTATTCTTTTGCAATTGACACCCAATAAGAAAAATAGTTAAGTAATTATTTTTAACAGAAAATATGAAATACATATATGCAACTTTTTCTTTATACGAAATTATAAAATAACAGTAGCCCAAATAATTACTTGTAAGCGTAATAAGATTTTCTTATTAAAACTGCTGAAAAATTAATACAGTAAAACCCTCTTGAAGTTTCCCATTCAAGAAGTTTCCTGCTTAATAAGTATAATAATTTTTTACTTGTGTTTATGCATATGTGTAATTTGACCCTTTTAAGAAGTTTTCCTGGTTCGTTAATAAGCATTATTTTTGCTTGTCCCAACACAAACGTCTTAACAGGGTTTTACTGTATTATGTACCATACTGCACGTTTCAGTGTGTTGAAGTAGGCTGCAATGTTGGCAAACAGTATTCTCATTACATAAATTGCAGTTCAGTCCTCTTCCTTTTGAGTACTTTATAAATGTTAGTTTGCAGTAAATTATGTTCCAATATTATTGCTGCATAACAGTTGTCACATTCAATACAGAAAAAAAATTGATGCTATTTTACTAAAAACAATCGCACCTCTTAAAATGGCCCACTATATGCTAACTTAAACTTTCAGCAACAATAGATAAAATATGCAGTTAGTATTTCTTCTTAAACCTACACTTTTTAATTTATGTGAACAGGTGACTTTCTGGTCACATCTAAAATCCAAGTGACAAGTGTATTCTTGTTTTTACCACATCCTTCAATCACCTTCCGGAACTCTCTTTTAACTCCTCTCAGCATCACCAATTCCTCTTTTACAGGGTGGCTACAAAGTTCCTGCCAAAAAATTCCCTGACATTTGTGCAGCTAAAATACTTTACTATAACAAATTAAATTTTTTTCTCTGAAAAATATTTAACCAGAAATCACATCCAAATGTAAATTAAATTTTGATTTTAATGTGCCTTAAATTAAATCATAACATTACTCACCAAATTTTACTGGCCTTTCCGCCCAGTCCTCATTCATAACAAGCTGTGAATGCATAAACATTGACTCTGCCTTCTCTCAGAAGATTGGTGAATTCGAATCTGTGAGCCGCCGTGTGTTGTCCTAATGAACTCGAGACGTTTCCCCCCCCCTCTCCGCTCCCGACGTCAAGAATGTGTTTCGGTTACGCTCGGCCGCGGTCGGCCGC
>PNEQ01033164.1:0-18647 GCA_003012365.1 Medauroidea extradentata
CACAACAAATTGTGGAAATTCACCAAGATTATTGGTGACATAAATATTCAAATAACACATATTAAATTTAGCCCCACAACATTGTGAAATTTAATATCATTTTTAACAGTGTATCTTACGTTCTCTCTGGCTTGTCAAACAGGCGAAATGATCTGAAATCTTTGAGATTCTAACTCTCTCACTAAAATGAACCGTTTACATGTTTTTAGGGCCACTTTTCAGTCAATGTGAGGAAGCTAGTGTTTGGAGATCGAGTGATTGGTCCCATCTTCTTAAGAGAAAGAGTAACAGCAGCGTCCTACTCTCGTTTTCTGGACAACGAACTCCAGGATATCTTGGATGAATTTACATTGGCTGAGCTGATCAACATGCTTTTTCAACAAGATGGTCATCCAGCGCATTCCTCCAGACTGGCGAGAGAAGTTTTAAACCGTTTGTTTCCTGGCCGGTGGATAGGGATTGGCGGCTTTGTAGAATTTCTGCCACGTTCACCTGATCTGACCGTCCTGGATTTCTTCATTTGGGGCTACGTCAAGTCGCGAATATTTTTTAGATCACCTCAAACACCCGACCAAATGGAGCTAGCCATCACCGAAGCCTTTGCGGAATTCACGCCTGAGATGTTGTCCAACGCATGCAAGAACTTCATGCGACGAGTAGCCCTCTGCTTGGAAAGGGATGGACGCCACTTCGAACATCTTTTGTAAATGTTCATTGTAAATCATTGTAAATATCCATTGTAAACGTCTGTGATGAATTAATGTTTCTAGTCGCATCGCTGTGTAGTAATATACTATGTCGTAAATAACCGTTTATTGATAGAAATATTTCGTAAAAAATATTAACAGAAGCGTAAAATAACGAGATCTGAAGCAGAAATCGTTGAAACATATTCCAAAGTCTGTGTAAATATATGTTGAAAGAGTTAAACTGTTTAGAATGCTGCGTAAGAAGGCGGCAACCAGTGAAATCGAACGTAGCTCCGTCGCTAGCGCGCCGCGAGCAGAATTCAAGCCGGTTGCGGGTAGGTAGGCAGCCCACTTGCCAGTTCTGTGTTGAATCGAAACACACTGTAAATGGCAACACAAGGTTCGTAGCTAATGTTATTTTATTTTAGAGGATTTATTAACGTCCCCCGGTTTTGCTGTTAGGCTGAATAAGGGACGGCTTACAAGCCATTGCTCTCGTGTTTCTTTCTTAGCGATACTAATTTTTTACCTACGTCTAAACGAGAGCAAATATAAAAAATCCGTCTGGCAGTTTTGTTTAAAATCATCTTCTCTATGTTGGCTGATTTTTTTAAGGCAACAAATACTATGACTTTATCTACTTATGTAACTAACGATATTCTGGTTAATTGACTATTTAGTCAAAAACCGCGTAATTTCTTGCTTCGAAAAAAATTCGCTATCACGGAAAAAATCGTTTCAAACAAATTTACCAGACATATTATTTTATATCTGCTCTCGTTTAAGTTTAGAAAAAAAATAACAATCGCAAAAAACAGTGTAAATTAAAGAACGTGGCCTTCCTAAGAAAACGACACTAACTTTCATGTCCGTGACGGGATTCGAACTCAGGACCTTTGCCACCGTAAGCCGGCATGCTACCAACCATGCTACGGAAGTCGACTTCGTAGCAAGAGTCACAGATTGCGGCACGGTATGTACAGTAGAGTATAGTTTAGCCTGATACCAAATAATAAGGCAGGTCGCTGCACGTTGCGCCTTATCATAGCCTCTAGGCGCAAGATACTATACTGGCGTGTGGTATTCCCGTCTATAAACCGCCTCTTTGGAACATTCAGTGGTGACTCTATTTAAGGGTTTAGGCCCGAGTTTCTAAATTTTTTACGATAATTATTTTTAAAGCAAAAACGGGAGCCGATACAGTGGAATTTCGTTAATACAAACCCTGTTAATACAACGTACTCATTAGTACAAAATGGTTTTTGTCCCCTTGAAATAAGATAAGAAAGTAAATACAGTAGCCTCCCGATTATCCGTATGCGCATTATCAGATTTGCGGATTGTCCGCGCAAAATATTTCACTTTAAATATAAAAAAAAAAAAATAACAATTTTTTTTTTTTTTTTTTTTTTTTTTCAAAAAAAGTTTTGGTTACTTACAAATACACACGCTATTTACTCGCATAATTTTCACCAACGTGCTATGCCCGCAAACATATTTTGAAAGGCTTGAAGAAGGTTCAAGTCTTTTTCAGCAGGTGAAACAATTATGACCGCGCATGAATGGGTTAACGAGATTGTCCCGCGTGTCGCGAATTAATGGGTTAACGGAATTTTTTTCTTGGATAAATAAGCTATCCCTTATTTTTTTATTACTTGTGTTTTTAGATTATTAGCGCACACCTCCTTATCATAATGCAAATAATCGAGAGTGTGTCCATTAAACTGCTGTCTTTTACTGCAGGAATTAATTTGACATGTTTTCTTTCTACTGAGATCTAAGAAAGGTTAAAAGTGGATTATCAGCGATTTTGGATTATGCGAGGCATCGACCCCCTCCATTAGTGCGGATAGTCGGGAGTTGATTGTATTAACTTCAATGCTCAGTAAAAGTTCCCTCATATATAAAACAACGTGATATCAAATTAATTGGTTAAACGAAGTCGTGGTGGTGGTACCAAAGTTGGTATATTGGGACTAAACATCCTGGAAATATACTTTCAGAACATTTTGAGTTTCGGTAATCACCTGTTAATACAAACCTCATTATTACAAACTGCAATTAGTTTGGTCCCTTCATGTTTGTATTACTGAGGTTCGCTTGGACTGCATCATAAAATCGCTCTGTAAATTTGTTGTAACTAGTTTCAACTATGTACTCAGATTTTGTCCAGACAAAATACGACATAGTGGTAGCTGATTAGTTAATTAACTAAATTTTCTTCTGATTTATAAATTAGCTAAAATATTTTTATCGTTTGTCTCGAAGAATTACCTTGCATTGTAAAAACCAAATTGCGACTAAGTTATAGAGGAATTTTATGTTATCGGCTCTCGTCTCGAATGCGGAGAAACTAGGGGCCCATGTAATTTAGTTTAATTCTGCTATAGGCGGTTCGGAATAAAGTGAGCACTCAAAAAAGCCCTGCTTAAGTTCTATTTCCAGCCAATTCGTATCTTTCCACTTGTAACGGCAAACGATGGGAAACGTTTAACTTCTCTGGCCATTTCACTTGATGTTCGTGCTTGTAAGAAAATTTGTTCAGTCGGTAGGAACCTATATGCACTGAAAAAAATAATTTATTTACTGTTTAAAAATACAAGTATTCCGATTTCGGTTGACTTTCTTTGTGTTTTGTTGTATTTAAATAGGAGAATACACGGAACTATATGGCGTAACTTTGCTGCCAACCATTCAAACAATAAGGCAACTATGTACAATGTTGAATTAAATGCAGTAACAGCTAGTGATATTTTTCATAGGTTAAATTTTTAGTGCTCACTTTATCCCGAATGACCTATACATGTTAGAAAGATCAATGTTATAAATTTGTCACGGGAAGAATTTCTGCCGCTTGAGCTCTGGTATCGGTAATGGTTGCAAACTGACGAATCACACAGCTTTCCTGAATTTTAAATTACATTACGTTGATATTGTAAAACGCGAATTTTGATTCTTTTCACTTTAAAATTAAGTTAAATGACTTCTGTTATTTTCAAGCTTATTTAAATTGAATTTTAAAACGGTTTCGTGTCTTTCTGGTCCCTTAGCGATTGCAGCGAAACTAACGGCAGATATTTTCCCTGTGCCAAGCTCTCCCATAAGAAAACATATTTTCTTTCTAACCTGTAGTAGAATTTACCTTACTCTATTGTACGTGCGTATTTTTTTTTTTTTTTTAATTTCTGTGTCAGGATGTTGATATCAGTGGCGTAATTTAGGAAGGGCAGGGGGGAGGGCAATCCCCCCCCCTTGGATTCCGATGAAAAGTATTTAAATGTTTTGTATATTTTGTTATTTAAATAATACTAACGTAAGCACATAAAGCTGAAGTGTTATTGTTAAAGGTTTTAACTTACACATGCTTAATTAGTAAAAAAAGATGCAACAAGGTAATTGTCGCCAAAAAAAAATTTTGCCTCCTCCCCCCAAGAAATACCTGAAATGACGCCCCGGGTTTATATATTAAAAAAAAAAAAAAAAA
This sequence comes from Medauroidea extradentata, assembly GCA_003012365.1. Classification (NCBI taxonomy): domain Eukaryota; kingdom Metazoa; phylum Arthropoda; class Insecta; order Phasmatodea; family Phasmatidae; genus Medauroidea; species Medauroidea extradentata. The sequence continues at coordinate 4,174 of PNEQ01033164.1, forward strand.
AGATCATTTTTGTACCAGAGAAAATAATATGAAAATATTAGTTGAGGACATGAAATAGGTGAGCTAGTGAAGATATTTAATCGTGCAAGGTTGTCAGCGCTGGTGAGGTGTGACGACATGATGTGAGTATGGAGCGACGTCGGAATGAAGGAGCGGGGTAAAACTGGAGATACCCGAGAAAACCCGCCGACCAGAGGCATCGTCCGTCAAGATTCCGATATGCGAAATTGTGTGCCAGAGCCTACCGAAAATATAACAGGAATAGCCGTAGTGGGAGGCGAGCGCTGTAGCCACTACGCCAACCCGTGGCTCCTTCGTGAAACGGTAATTACCTCGTGTTGCCGTTAAGAAGGGTGATTTTACCGCGGGACAGTGTTCACAGTTTGCTACACAGTAAAATTATCGTACTGTTGCAAGAAAAAGCTCGTAAACTAATATCGAAGATTTATTAGTCTTGGCACTACAATAAGAATGTCTCAGGTAATTTAAGTGGTTCTTATTTTCCAAATACCTGTGGAACCTAGCGGGATATATGTGTATATATTTTCGGCCAGAGAATCTGATGAGAAACAAAATAACCTTATGCGATCAGTCAAATTTTAGAAAATTTTGATGTACTTTTGCCAAAATATTTCTTGGAAATTGGTTTCCATAAATTTTTTTGTGGCCGTTCAAACAATTGTAAAATTTACAGGGATTTCTTTGTAAATTTTAACAATTATTGTTTGTAATTATACAAAAATGTTTGTTGAATATATGAACATATTTGTATATTTAAAAGTATGTCCTGTAAAATTTTCAATATTTTTGTAAACTTACAAAGATGTTTTTCGCAAACTGGTTTCCAAAGATAATTTTGTAAAAATTGCAATTTACGGTTTGAGCTTAAATGTATAGAATTCATTTCTGACGCTGTATTTTGTAACTTGTGAGTCCCTATCTGATTGGGTCAATGAACGTCTGTGATTCGTCTGTAAACAGCTGAACATCGACACACAACCATCGTTCAGTCATACAAGTCGCAGGATGATGCGCTGGTTTGGAGAATACCCTGGCAGAATAGATTCTCGCCACTTTCCGTCAGCTCTAGTTATCGTTTTTGGGATTCAGTTCCTCGGCAGACATCTCTCTCGCGCGTTTAGCAGTTTTCGAATGAACGTCTATCGGCCGAAGCCGCGAGAGGCTGGTGGGCAGTTGAGATGCACGTCCTGGCGGAAATTGTGAAGCTGTGCGTGCTGTGGGTTGTAATGACGAGGAGAGAGGAGATAGGGATAGACGCGATGCACTGCTGCAGTGTTCCCAACTACTTGTCTGCACTCCTCCAGCGACGACAGAATATAGCTGTTATCCACAAACAAGCCCGCAAAGTATTCACGTCTAAGAGATGGATAAGAGTCCGCTCTCTCGTGAACAACTCTCGGGACAGTTTGCACATTCAGGGACGAATTTTGCTTGTCTCGCTTATAACTCAGCGTTTGCAATTCTGGCGAGGTCGGTAAAATGGCTGATATTCATTTAAATATTTCACCAGTAGTTCTCGTCAATGTCGAAACTTACACACAATATTCGTATGAAACTTCGAAAAGTAATTATTACATTTTAAAGTTACGTATTTTTAAGGCAAATAGCAAGGTTTTCAATGGACTATCGGCCATCTTGTCTCCCTTTGAGAGCAGTTAGAGGCTGTGAGTCGGAGAGAATAGGTCCGGACCTCTCGGAACTTTGAGAGAGCTTGCGACACACAAACAACACGCAAATTGTTTAAGAATATCGTTTCGTGGGCTCGTTGTAATGCAATAGCACGCAAATCATAACTGCAACAGAGTGAAATTGTTGTATGTGTTGGAAGTCAAAGGATTTAAATACGGATTCCACACTAAAATATAGTGGCCGCCACAAAATTATTTTGTGGTTTCTACAAAATAATTTTGCAGTTACTACTTCCTACAAAATTGTTCTTTCAGCGCAGGATGTGCCTTTCTCCTTTTAAAATGATATAACATAGAATTAAAGTAAACTGTGGCGGCTATAGGCCCTATAGATAACCACTTACTGCAATGCGCGCAAATACTGAGTTTCCAGACAAAATCTTAAGGCCGCTGCCTACCCGAGACCCTGACGAGAACAAGGATAGTAATTGAGAATTGTTGAATTATATTAGATTAGGCGATCAGTCACTTCTAACCATACCGCTTTCGAAACGTTGCCTTCTTCATAATACGAAAATTTACCAAAAAAACATAGATGCGCCCACATGCTACGGTCATGACGGTGATGTCGTTTAACCTTCCATTATTTATATCCTATGTCATAGTTAATGTTCGTCGATTCCTTAATTATTCCGATCAGTGTAGCTATAAGTACGCTCTAAAAATAGTTTGCTAATTTGTCACACGTGCATACAGGAGTGCTAAGAAAGTAGGTATGGTAGAATTGTTCACCAGACATACGTGGTAGCACTCATAATTTTTTTTTATAAAGCAGACAAATGTTTACTAAAGTTACCAGACTTGTATTGTAACAAGTGTAAAAGTTTGCATATTTACAAGGCGGAAGTATGACAACTGCCCCACACTGCGTCTACGTTAATTACTTACTAAACATTTTAGGAAGTTTTTTTTTTTTTCTCCAGTGAGAGGGACCGGTAGTTTTTTGCGCCATATTGTTTCAATGCCTTACGTGCAGATGTGTAGCTCTGCTCCGTGTTTATTTGTTGTCGTGTGTCTGCGTAGAGGCGTTACTTGTGTGCCTGGGCCAATCAGAACAAGGTTACTGGAACACCACGCGTCTCTGATCAGCCTGTACAACACTAAGACGCCGACAGTCAAAACCATTCAATCATTGGACACGAAGCGAAGCTTCATGTGCACGCAAACAACTTGACGCAAACATATGTTCACGCTAAATACTTGTTCCTATATGTTAAATATTTCTGAGGATATAAATATATTGTCGAACGTGTTGTGTGTGTTACTGAAAAGGAAATTTCCTTTCCCTTTCACGAAACCTTCGGAAACACTGTTCAACAAGACCTGGCCAAGTTCTAGGAGGGTCCACTAGTTCAGACCGTGTAATTACTTCGGAACCAGTTCGACTTTGGGGAAAAGAGGGAGAAACATAGCGAGAGAGAAAGGGAAGTGTTTTTTTATTACTTGAGGTACTCGTCGATGAGCGGAGTACCAACACGGCTACAGCACCCGTTCGCAATTTATTGTAACACTTCGGTCGTTGTAGTGGCGAGAAGATGTGTTCAGTATAGCCTCGCATTGGTCTGTCATCGTCGAGATAATATGAAAGTTGACGTTGGTATTTAGGTATGAGGTTGATAAACTCCGACACAGTTTGACGATCATCATGAAACTTGGTACATTTATGTATTCTTTCGTGGAGAAGATTTTTATGCTATCCTTTTTACGTTAACTCACCAACTGGCCACTAGATGGCGCTTCAGCGACTCAACTTCTTAGATGTTCAACCGATCACCATAAGAACTGGTCATATATAAAGATGAATGTTTGTTCATTCGTCATCTGTGCGTTCCTATAGCATTCATCCGATTGTGACGAAACCTCGGTGAGCTGTAGTGTGCGCGCCTGCGAAGGTTTCTGCTTAAATGTAGGGAAGGGGTTACATAACTCGTAGAAGGGCAGAAAGGAATACCCAATTAAACTAAATCGGCATTGCAACGTATGGCATGATAGCTAGTTGAATATACAGGCTTAGTAAATAAGAAGTGTGTTAATTTTTCAGGCTGAATAACAGGAATTTTTTTTACCAATCCATTGCTTGCCACATTAATGTCATAATTTTTTTTTAAATTTATAAATAGTTACTCAAATCAAGTAATCACAATCTAGGCGTATAGAAAACGTATTTCCATAGATTATGTGTTATTGAAGTGTAATGTATTACTTTTTCTGCTGGCTTTGCCTTAGTTAAATGGCGTCATTGCCGGAGGGTGAAATGTGTATCCCTTCCTGCTAAATTTGCTGTCGTGCAGATCTGATAGTCTCAGAGAAACCCGACATAATATGGCTGAAATGTATTACGAATCAAACCGTTAAATTTTAATCTTATGTGCCGAAGAATTAGGTAGAAGAACGACTGAATAGTTAGTTTTATCGCAAGAATTAACTGTCATGGTTAGTTATTTAGTTTGTTGGCCTGTATGATATATATTCTTTTTTAAATTGTATTTAATATTCGGTTTTGAAAACGTGATATTGTGAAAGAAAGTTTATTTGGAATTCAAAAACGAGTGCAATTTTAAAGGAAGAAATTTTAATACGTTTCTTAAAACTGTTCAGCGTGTTTAAATGAAGACACATTATCCCAACTGGCAGTATTACTTATTAGTAGAGACATGCAAAATTCACGTTATAATTTGGTAGCAGACTGAACTTCACTTTCCTATACATAACAGAGCATAATCTGCGATTCAATTGGCCACGAACTTTTATGTGATGTCATTTACGTGTGTTACGTCTTTACAGAGATTGGCCTCTCTACCGTCTAAGCATTCTCCGCGGCAAGTCACGACGATATCGGCCAGCGGGAGACATCGAAGGAGCCTATAGTCACTTGGAGTCTAGTAAGCTGTCAGAAAATAACGCGAATTTTGCATGTCTCTACTTATTAGCGATTAGTGTTCCATTTGGAGTTAAAGTTACCGAGGTCACTTAATACTAATGACTAGGGCCACAATTTTGTCGCGAAAAGATTTTTGCCCCACTTTGTTTCAGTGACTCACGTGCACATCGGCAGTTCTGTTTCAAGGTTATTGGCAGCGTGTCTTTCTTCAGACACGTTTCTCATTTGACTGCACCAATCAGAATACGAATATTGTGAGTCTGTACGTCTATAATTTGCCAAGGCAAGTAAGAGCAAAATCATCCAATCACAGACGATGTAGCAGAGCTGCAGGTGTGCACATGACGCATCGAAACCAAATGCTGCAAAAATCTTTCGCCATAAAATCGTGGCTCTACTAATGACTAAGAATTTTTGCGAAAAAATGTTTTGCACAACTTTGCTTTAATGCCTTATAAGAACACCCGCAACTCTGTTTTGTGATAACTGATTGGATATCTCTAACTCCCAGCTTCCTAGTGTTCTAACCGCAAGATGACATAAGTATGGTGTTGCAGTAGCCGTGTTCTGATTGGTTCAGTCAAACAAGTGACGCCTCTACATAAAGACACGCTGCCAATGAATACGTCCAGGTATTGATTTTGTTTATGTACGTTGCGTCGAATGAACGTATAATTACATTTGCGCTACTCGGTATTTAAACCAATGCCCTTAATATGTCGCTCAGATAAGTAGTAAGATAAGTAGGATACCCGTGTAGTGCAAGATGAGACTTACTCTGTGCTGTGGTAAAATATCATCTTACAGACTTTTGCACTAACATTTCCATCTGCAGTTTAGTCCAGGTTTCGCATGGTGTGCTTACTATGTAATCATTTATGGACACCTTACACACACATATATAAATATATTATATATATATAATATATTTATATATATATATGCATGAGAAACTTGCACGTCGTTAACCGATCGTCATGAAAATTGGTATTCATAAATATTTAAACACGGACAATATTTTAGCTTGCTATGACTAGAAACTGGAAAATTTCGAAAAATCAATGACCTACAGGCTAGAATCCATTGTACTATGCATACTCAAGCCCCGACTATTTGTCCACTAGCTGCTACTCAGTGGAAAAACAAGGGGGGGGGAAGGGTGTTCGCAATTCGACCAACATCAATTTGTGTACGTACACTGGTAGGTTCGACGTCTGTCGGGTTCTAGTAGTGTGCAGGATGTTACAAAAAAGGTACGACCAAACTTTCAGGAAAACATTCCACACACACACAAAGAAAGAAAATATGTGATGTGGACATATGTCCGCAAACGCGTAATGTCCATGGTAGAGCCCCTTCCATCACCTCTCGTTACACGTCATCGTAAAATCATTTCGTAGACACTGTTATGTAATTACCAAATGGAATGTTTGGTTAGAATGTACGTTACTTCCTTGGATCACCGCCAGGTGGGCGACGTGACGGAAGGTAATCGTGACTGTATTGCGTCGGTTCAACTCTCATGAAATTATGGACTGTGAGCACACAGTGGCCCACCTGGCGGTGAACCTAGGAAGTAAAGTACATTGTAAAGAACCAATCCATTGGGTATTTGAGACATTTTCTGTACGAAATGTTATTTACGAATTTAACGAGATGTAAGGAATTGAGCTCTACCGTGGTAACTAGGCGTTTACGGACATATGTCCATATCACATATTTTCTTTCTTTGTGTGAGTGGAATGTTTCCTGAAAGTTTGGCCGTGCCTTTTTGTAACATCCTGTATGTACAGAAAATATCTAACACAATGTTTACTATTTTAATATTCTAATGTGCTTGGCTTGATTTATAGGTGGTGTGGAAAAGTAAAATAGGGGGAGGAGCAGCGCAGCGGGTGGTCGTGTGCTCGGCGTCAGGCCGGCGCCATGTTGCTCTCGAACCAGGCGTCGCCACGCTAGCGTCCCGGTGCGCGGGCTTTTAGCGTCCTTGTATACTCCACGCGCTGTCTTCTCCCCTCCTCGTAGACCTCCCACCCCCCTCCAAAAACATTCTACGCTTCTCCTTACAGAAACAAAAAATAAATGGCGCCCGTCTGCCTCGCTGTTAAGGCCACGATCTTTCATTTATTTCAAACGATTGCAAGTAACTCAAATATTTTTTAACCTGATGCTTTGAAAAAATTTGCGACTATGTACTGTCGTACGATACACAATTTTGCCAGAGCGGTTTTTTTATATTGTAACGTTTGCTAGCAAAAAAATTATTTTGCTTCCTTTTGGCGAATTCTGACAACGAAGTATGTAATATTTCAGGGCTAAAAATAAAAAAATCCGTTCGGTGTATTGCAACAGAAAAATTCAGATACAGACATTGATAAATAAGCTTTAAAACTGTAAGAATGAATTTTTGATATGTGTATTGATTTGTATTCTAAAAAAAAAAAAAAAATATATATTTTTGATACCACTGGATAACTAAAGAGCGAGACCTTAAACTGTACAACAGAAGGCTAGAAATAAGCATTTATTTACAAAATGATTACGCTGTCCAGCAACATGGCGGAAACGCTTACCGCCAATCAGCGCAAGGCAGCTGTCCTGCTACCCGCCAGCCTGGCCAATAAGAAAACTGCCGTGGCTTGCAGGAGCCAAGTGAGGCCGCGATGACCGAGAGGTCATACCACTCGCCTCCTACCAAGGCGATCCGGGGTTGATTCCCGGCGGGGTCGGTCCCCGGATTTTTGCATGTGGGAATCGTGCCGGACGATGCCGTGGACGATGTCGGGGACCTCCCGTTTCCCCCGCCTGTTCATTCCGGCACTACTCCATACTCACATCATATCACCCCTCACCAGCTGACCAAAATCTCTCTCTCTCTCTCTTTTCCAGGAGCCATTCAGACAGTTGGTTCGTATCAACAGCCTCGGGGAGCCAATAACGGCGCAGTTCGCCCTATCGGATGTACCTCCTCGTCATTTCACGTCTGTATTTTATTTAGTCTATGCCCAGGCATCCTTGCAGCCGTCGCGCGATGCCACTTATCTGTATGCGGACCTGAAATCCCTACCTCGACCAGGGGTAGCTGTGTAACCCACCCGTTTCGGTGGACGTCACAGTGAATTAGTTCTAGATTTAAATGCAAGCCTGCTGTGCTTACTGTAAGTAAGCTGTCAGTCGAGATCCCTTTGTGACGTCATGTCCGTGAAGTTAATACCCGCCGGGCGGCCGGCGACACAGCGCCCTGCCAGTGTGACTGACAGAAGTTAATTAATTTTCATAGGTTGGTATCTGCACGGCTAGAGAGGGACCGGCGAGTAATTATCCCTAGAATAAAACAACTCTGGTGGACAGTACACGAGATTGTTACGAAACGAAAATGCGAGCCATGGGTTCTCATAAATTACATCATGCTTAGTCGGATGGAGGATACGCTGTAAACATGTTCGACAAATTTCCTGTAAATGGATTGGAAGAAATTAACATATACATAGTATGGGAATTTCGCCAAAACATATTGTATCATTCCTTTACGAAGTTTCCATTTTCACTATACGTGCTACTTTTTTGTATAGACGTACTGTAATGGCGTCTAAGCGAGGAAAAATTATGATTTTATATATCGCGAAAATGTTTTGCGTCAACATAACCTTGAAAACACTGACACAACGTAGCTGTCTGCAGACCAATAACATGCAGTAAATATTAAAATAGCGGCATTCTTATTGGTTCAGTCAAATAGGGCAGTAGCTCCACGTACAAGGAAAAGCCAGTAATCTTTTGATAAGTTGAACGTATGTTGAAGCCTAGCAAATAGTCAAGTTTTTCCGCGATAAACCATCATCTCTACCAATTATGTATAATGCTTCATTGTCATGTCTGTGACTTGCTGGCGGCTGTTACAAAACGCGTTTGACTACTGCAAGCCAGTATTAAATAAGGAAATAATGCGAAGTGCCATCGCTTGCTACCTGCTTGTACGGTTATAAGCCAATAGACAATAGATTGTGGCCAGGGTGTATATAGGACTGACAAGTCTAGGCTGCTGCCAGATAAATCCGCCATATTGACGTACCTCTAATTATCGCCTCTCCGCACAAGTCCCTCAGCTGGCGTGCAGTGCTTTACTGTGATCCTTTATCCTATTGGACTTTAGGGATGACAACATCATTTCATTTGTGAACAGCATTGTTAAAAGCTTGTTTCTGTAGTTGTGTTTTTCGAATTCGGTTATCTTTACAGATACGGCAGTCGGGAAAACCCATTTTTAGCCATTTTGAAAACCAATTTTTTTTTCTAATAAACGTGTCGAATTTTTAAAACTATGTCGACATAGTTTGAAGTGTGTGTTTCTTTCGGAGATATACAAATAAAATTTTAGTTGAATAGTTTTGTCAAAAAAAGAATAGCCGTAACTCGCTGCAACGTGTTTGAAGCGCGGGTAGAGAGGCCCCAGGATTTTCATACCTAAAAATAACAGCTAAACCACTTTCCGCCATTTTCGGCCGCTATTAAAGGGGTAGCCTGAGATAGGTAGGTATACACATATATGTGTAACGTTCTTTAAATGTTATTTCTAAGCAGACATCATTCATACGTGTAAACAGTTTTCGAATGATCTGTAACGATCGAAGCTCTTCACATTCCTCAGCTGTCTGGGTAGTGGAAACCATTTTATCTCGCATTGTTTCCTCATATCTGTGTGTCAAAGTCAACATTGGCATGTTCTGCTGCCGTGCAATTTGAGAAAAACAATTGACTTACGTAAGTGAAATAAGTCACAGTGAAATAACGTGCCATGGACTACGTAATTAAACATTAAATAACATTTTGTGAACTATTTTTGTATTTTAAAAAGTTCAAAATGTTACATTATGGATTTTTCAATGTTTTATTGCATAGCTCGTGGAAAAAACAATTATTTTTTGTAAGTATGTCAGTTGGTTTTCACTACTTGCGTGGCAGCGTAACGAGCAAATTTAGAATTTTATGTACCGTTCTAAGAAAACTATGCGAGCTAAAGTTGTTTCGTGAGAGTAAACTGTATTTCGTAAAAATATAAAATTATGATTTTATTGCTCTGCAACACCCTTAATGCTATGATCCATAATTTTTACTGCTTACACGATTAGGTATGTTAAACACTGTGTATACTGTGATAACTAATTGTTTTCAAGACAAAATACACAATGGTTTCATCTAACTATGTAACTAACGAAATTCTTATTAATGAATTAATTAGCCAAAAAATTGTTTTAATGTGTAGTCTCTTTTTTTATAGACGAAAATTTTTTAACATCACTGGGAACATTTTTTCGATATCTGCTCTCGTTTAGGAATAACATAAATCGTAAAAGCAGTATAAATGATGGATCCTGGCCTTAATATAACCGCCTGCTTGCAGGATTGACCTTAACTTCCCACTAAAATCCGGTCGTATTCACCGATAGTTGGCTTGAGTAGAGCCTAGTTGACTGGGAGACGTCCTCGTCTACAGACGGCTATTGCTCCGTGTTATTCTCTCCTCAGTGTTGGAGGTGTTTATTGAGGACCAGGGGGTGATAGGTTGGCCGGGAAGAGGGTGAGGGCGAGAAGCCTCCCACAGCGGCGTCAGACGATGATCCTTTGAAAAGTCGCGCAGGACACTCGAACGTTTTCTTTCTCATTCTTCCAGCCCGGCTGAGCTGCAGTGATATAGATCCCTGGAGCTGTCCGCCGGCCACATTCGGGATTCCGCGGCTTTCTCTCCAGAGGGTTGATGGGGGAGGTTATTTCTTCCGTGGCGATTGGTGGCTTGAGCTTGGTTCGGAGTTGGGGAAGACCCCTGAGGAGCGACTTCTCAGAAAGTGTTTTCGCCCTACCCTGGCGAACGACCTCCTAAGTCGGCTTCGCGTCCACAGTACCGTGAATCCTCCCTAAAGAAGGCGTTCTTTTGTGGTCATCTCGTCCTCTGACGAGAAGAGATTCACCGCTGACCCCTGGATTCATGAGACTGAGTCTTTCCGAGTCGCACGCTCCGTTACCAGTTCCCAAGACAGTTGAAGATGCGTACGTAAACGTCATCTTGAGCCACGTTCGACGTTTATCGTCTTGCGACGTCGTTGTACCTGCTGTCTGTATGGTGGCCACATGTGCAGACTGCAAGGATTCGATTTGTTCAAAACTTCGGCCGGTAGGATTCATTCGAAAATTGATCAACTTGCGTGAGTAATGTCTGCTTCGGAGTAGCATTTAAATAACGTTACACGTCTGCATACTCATTTCCGTTTCCCCAGTAGTCGTTAAAGGTTCTACGGGCACTCCAATACCTCCGCGGATCGCTGTCCAGCTGGGAGGAAGGAGACTGAGGGCAATCCTCGACATCGCCGCCACAAACAATTTTGTGCGGTTTGACGTACTGACTGAAGCACAGCAGCACGAGATACAGCCTACGAGTAAGGTAATCCACTTGGCTCGCCCTGACTTAAAGCTACACACCCTAGTACATATACTCCTTTCCTTGAGAGTCGAAGGTATCCACGAGAAAACAAAATTCCTGATTGCGGAAAATCTGGGGAGTAACACATCCTTGGGCTCCCCTGGCTGAAAAACATCATAGCGTGCATACATCACAGTGTGTGCATTGGTAGTTCCAGCGTGCAGCATTTATCTGGTGCTTATTCGCATTTAACATCACGTCATTAAATGTTAGGGTCACTACTGAATGTCTGATAGATGTGAGTTGTCGACGCGAAGATTGCACGCCAGTTAAGTGACTTGCGCCTAATAGCTACGGTGAGGCGCGATGCTCGTGATGTGTCGACCTTACGGCTCGGTTTCAGTCGCCATATTGAATTTTATTATTTTTCGGTTTTTTTTTTAATTCTGAGAATAAAAACGTTAAATATGCGATTATACCTCAATTTGTGTTTACATTTCGCTACAGTGCAGACCTTGCGATTTAGCTGTTAACTTATAATTACGCCGCAATTTGTCGGGCAAATTATGAATATAAAAAAATTTACCACACAAATTGCGGCGTAATTATATGATAACAGCTAAATCGCAAGGTCTGTACTGTAGCGAAATGTGAATAGAATTTAAGGTATAATCGCATATTTAACATTTATCTTTTTAGAATTAAAAAAAATAATAAAATTCAATATGGCGACTGAAACCGAGCCTTAATCTACTGCTTCTGCACTTCAAGGCCTCGAATGTGCAAAACCCATTTACTCCCGGGCGGTCACCTCAAAGTACGGAGCTGTACGTTGAATAATCTATTAATTTATCGAGTTCATAACTTTGCGTTGTACCAGAATGTGCGAACACCGACTTGTGCCGAACCTCGTATCATATCCAGTTAACTATAATTTTAACTATCTGGCTTACTGAATTCTGGTTCGTTATCCAAAGTTCACGTGACGGTACCGATGCGTAACTTTTTAAATGCCAATTGCGAGCTTCCTGGCGCTCACGCGGCGACCTGCGATGTCACAAATTGGCTCGACAGTTGAGGAGGTAACTTGGAGCGGCACATTCTGTTAATTGTTCGCATCTTCTGGTTCAGCTATTTCCAGTCGGTAATTAGTTCCTAATTAGCGCTTTCCACGCTAGTGGAGCTTCGGATCACGCACACACATTGGCTGCAAGGAAACTTTTTTTAAAGGGCGCGATACGATTCGTCAGCTTACGTATAACATTAATTTTTTTTTTAAAGAATCTACCTCATACGCCCATTGCGTCAGTGTACTAATAGAAAACACACTGCGGATCAGGTGGGAATGTTCTTTGTAAGACACCATGCTATAAAAAAATAATTAAATACACTGTTCCAAAGTCGTCCAACATAGCTATATAAACGACATTTTCAGACTATACCATACTTCAATATGTAAGAACAGGATGTATGTGAAACGTGCACTTAACTTAGCTACAGACCTTCCGCCAATAAAATGATATGGTTATCGCTTCAAGTCCCGTACTAGAACATGGATAGGTGGGAATCTTGACTTGTTGTGATGTGGTGTTTGATGCGTGTTTCAAGGGCGCCCTTATAGCTAAGTCATTTCTGAGCCTCCAACGTACAAGTAGACGGCGCATGTTGATCCGTACCCTCCGGTTCCCTCAATCTCCAGATGTGCTACCAATTGAGGATATACCACAGGCATGCCCCCAACAACCATCTGCACTCTAGAGAGAGATAAACCTAAAGGACAGATCCAGTGGATCTGTTTTTGTTTGGGCTGAGATGGTAAAAAAAAGTTTAAAGACGTGAGGCCGAGTACCTTAAGAAATCAGTTATCAGTACAGCGTTAGTTCACAAAAAAAAAATATATATATATATATATATATAAACTTAAGTTTTAGAAGAATGAAAGGATATAAAAAAGTAAGAAAACATAGATCGGATCAACCATTTATTTAATGGTTGAAAGCTCTTCGAGCTAGAAACGACAAAACATCAATAAATATCAAAATATGCTGGGTATTACCATATAAATATCTGTTCAAAATAATTCACATTTTTTTTAGTAAGAACTTATTTAATAAATAAAATTATTATTAATTTATGTACCTATGTTTTTTTTTGTTTTGTTTTAGGGAATCCCCGATTAAAGAAAATTAAGTAGACTAAGTAATCAACACCTTAAGTAAACACATTTTGTTTTTGTAGGTTATAGTTCCAAATCTTCTGAATTTCTCATGTTAAAACATATAAATATTCAAATTTACATTGCCCAGTGAAATATAAAACCTTTTGGTTTGAAAGTTTATGCTACTTGAAGGTCAATGGTCTTTATTTAAAAAAAAAAAAAACACTGGAAATACCGACATTAAGCTGCCGCAGCCATCGCAGACAGTAGAGGGCAAGCGGGAGAAATCCCACTACAAGGCCATAGGATTGTAGAAGAGTTCCCCGCGGAAACTCCCGAATTAATCAGGAATCAGAAAGCCATAAAAATGGCGTGGTGACGCCCTCACGGGCACCGCTTTAAACAAGCAAAACAAATACAAATTAAAAGGGAAACCCGGAAATAATAAATTGCCCACACACAAACACACATGTGGCATAAATTAAACACTCACCCGACGGCGGATGTCTTAAACAGACATAAGAAAAACAAACTAACTCTGCACCAAGAATTTTCAACGGTCAACCATGATTGCTGTTTCGGAGAAGAAGGAAGAAGGCCACAGATATCTTCAAAGACATACTAGTCCACAAATAAAAACACGTGTTCGCTTCACTTAGCGATTCGATAGGTCGAATCGCCGAGTGTAACAATAATACACTATAGAGTAAAATTTATACAGTGAAATAAAAGGCCATCTTTGAATAAAATTAATTCATAAATATTAAAGTTTTTTTTTAGTTAGGCTTTACATGAATAAAGAAAGATTAGCATAAGTATTGACTGACAGTAACATCAGAGTGTACAAAATATTGTTGCTTTATAATACAAAGATTTATTTTGGCCTGAAACCCAATATGGATGTTCAATTAATAAAAGATGGAGACAGATTTTTACAGGTGCAAAATTTTGAGGGATGTTATCACAAACATAGACAAAAAAATAAAAATATTATTTAAGTTTCGTAATTTAATTGTGGGCACAAGATATTTGCATATTGGAAAATCTTTTTTTTTAAAAGACCCATATAAAACAATTAAATTCAGGTACAAAGTTATTACACAATTCCTTCCAACTACAAACTCATATGAAAATATCCAAAGTTACTCCAAACAAAAAATATACATTAGTTATAATAATCACGCCCCTTGATATACAAAGACATAAATCGTACCACAAATACAATCAATGATAACAAACTCGCCCCTTTGGTATACGAACATTCAAAGATATTATTGTTTCCTCAAATTATTCAAACAATTTTCCAAAACT